>PVIU01004424.1:0-127154 GCA_004026605.1 Ondatra zibethicus | reverse complement strand
CCCCCCCACCCCCGTCGCTGCTATTGCTGAATCAGGAAAATCTCTCTGTGGCACACCACCAGCAAACAGCAAAAAGCTGTGTTAATGTGTTAAACTCTGTTTTTTTCTGTGTGTCTAGAATTCCTTTTCAGGCCCTCTGCAGGTTTTACGTGGAGTCAGTCGACCACTCTGTTACAGGGAGAGCAGGCCCTTTTGTTCCATCCTGCCTGGCTAGCTTATCTAGCCTCTTCTTGGCCAACTCTCACATCCTGATCTAACCCATTTCTACCAATCTGTGTAACATCACGAGGTGGTGGCTTACGGGGAAAGATTCTAACCAGTGTTAGTCTCAGGCAGGAGCTTCATGGTATCTCTCTGTCTCTGCCTTCTTCCTCCCAGAATTCAGTTCTGTCCTCCCCGCCTATCTAAGTTCTGCCCTATCAAAAGGCCATGGCAGTTTCTTTAGTCAACCAATGAAAGCAACACATAGTCAGAAGAACCTCCTACACCAGAAACCAAGTGTACAAACAGGAGCTTGTAAGAGACATTTCACAAGCTGAAGCCTCTCATAGGTTAGCTGAAAGATTCGATCACTGATGGGATAAATACTAACACTAACAAATTAGTATAATGTTATTTGCAGTGTTGGTAATCAAACCCATAGCCTTGCTTCTGCCAAGCTGGCTCTCTTATCACTGAGCCACACTGCCAGGCATAAAGCCAAACATTCCTGTGAAATATCCACTGATCTCCATATATGTAGTGCAACACACATGTACGTACGCACACACATGTACATACACACTAAATATGTGGGGGTCAGATACAGCTTGCAGGAGTCTGTTCTCCCCTTCTATATGTGGGTCCTGGGAATTGAACTCAGGTCATCAGGTTTGGTTGCAAATACCTTTGCCTACTGAGTCATCTTGCTGGCCCAGAAGTTCTCTTCACATGTTAGAAATGTTCTCACTGATCCATTGGAACAGAAAATTTTATTAAGGTTGTGGACAAATCTATCTCAAGCAGAAACCAACTAGAATGGCCAGTTAACCTGATGGCTACATTTGTTCTGAGCCAAGACGGGCAGTGACTGACTTGTCTTGCATGCCTGTAGTGTGTTATTAATATGTTTATGGGGCTGGAGAGATGACTCAGCAGTGGAGAGCTCTGGCTGCTCCTGCAACCCATTCACTGGCTCTGCTTCCTGACCACTTTTGCAATGTGATCAGCCATCTCAAACTCCTGCTTCCTGACTTCCCTAAAACGCCAGTCTCTCTCTCTCTCTCTCTCTCTCTCTCTCTCTCTCTCTCTCTCTCTCTTTCTCTCTCTCTGTCACACACACACACACACACACACATACACACTTAAGTGAAACTTCTTATTTTGGTCATGGTGTTTTCTTGCAGCCTGTAGCCACTTTCCATCCCCACAGTGCAGACATCCTAAATGATTTCCTTCCCCACATTCTAAATGATATCACGTTAGTTCTTGAAACTGATATCCTGTTTTATGCCTCAACGATTGTGCGTACGTCGGAGCTGGAAAGATGCTCTGTGGTCTCTGGATTACTAGATAATATGGGAGGGCTCAGGACATTGTGGGTGGTACCACCCCCAGTTGGTTGGCCTGAGCTTGCTAAAAGCTGGGCTTGGTAGTACTCAGGAGGCAGAGGCAGGCAGATCTCTGAGTTTGAGGTCAGACTGGTCTAATGAATGAGTTCCAGGACAACCAGGACTACACAGGGAAACCCTGTCTTGAAAAACCAAAAAGAAAAAAAAATAATAAAAGAAAAAGAAGAAGCAGCCACTTGGAAACAAGCCAGAAAGAAGCATTCCTTATGGTTTCTGCCTCAGTTCCTGCCTCCAGGTTCTTGCCTCGAGCCCTTGAGCTGGCTTCTCTAGGTAATGAACTATAACCTGCAAGCTAAGTAAACACTTTTCTCCCCCAGTTGCTCTTTGTTCAGAGTGTTTGATCACCACAACAGAAACCAAAGAGCTGGCCACCCTCTGCTTTGCAAAGCCTCTCTTCGCCCGTTAGCTGAATCAGCCACATCGCCTATTTGGCCACCATATGCTTGTCTCTACCACCACATTTATCGCTCTGCTTTGCAATTACTCAATTTGGGATTCCTCATCAAAATGGAAATTGCTCAAGAATAAAGACTATTTTAAGGCCCTCAGAAATGATTGTTGAGGCAGGCAAACTGGCTCATCCAGTAAAGTTACTTGCCTTCAGTCCAATGACGGGAGTTCAGTTCCTAGGATCCACAGGATGGAAAGAGAGAACTGAGTCCTACAAGCTGTCCTCTGACTTCCACACACCTGTAAGAACACATACATAGGACTGGAGAGATGGCTCAACGGTTAAGAGCACTGCCTGCTCTTCCAAAGGTCCTGAATTCAATTCCCAGCAACCACATGGTGGCTCACAACCATCTGTAATGAGGTCTGGTGCCCTCTTCTGGCGTGCAGGCATATACATAGACAGAATATTGTATACATAATAAATAAATAAATGAATATTTTTTTTAAAGAACACATACATACAGACACTGAAACACAAATAGAAACTTTGGTTTAATTGGGGCATAATGGTCCCTACCTGTAATCTAAGCCCAGGAAAACCCCTGAATCTGTGGCCAGCATGTGCTATATTGTGAGATTTTTTTTCTCCAAACAAACAACCAATCAACAAAATTAACCTGAAAACCAAAACATCAAGAAAACTGAAGTTTGTTGAATGAATTTATGAGGCTTAGTCTAGAATTATGGTCTGCTATAGAGAGCTGAATGATATCATCATTTATTTCCTACAAAATCAGAGATTTCATACCATTCAACCTAAATCTATTTGAAAGAGTTAAATTTTGAAAAAAAAATTCACTAAAATAATTATAACTTCCAGCATATACTTTCCCTCAGATTATACAGGTACTCAACTAAAGAAATTCTCAAATACAAATACAAATGTTTTGCCTAAAGAAGTAAGTCTGGGGCTGGAGAGGTGGCTCAGTGGCTAGGTGAATGGGCTGCTCTTCCAGAGGACCTGGGTTCAATTCCCAGCATTCACATGGCAGCTCACAACATTCTGTAACTCCAGTTCTAAGGGATCTGGCACCCTCAAACAGTCATGCACGCAGGCAAAACACCAATACACATAACGCAGAAATAAATGAGTCTTTCAGAGAAAAGAAGAAAGCCTATGTTTTTCCCTCTCAAGAGAAAACCCGCTTGTTATACCGAGTAGGATTTCCCCTCCTTTTCAAGAAGCATGCTATTTATTGATGAATTATTCTGTTCTCCCTCTAGTCCACTGCCCTTGGTGTGCCTCAGCTAACCCAGAGAGGGCAAATGCAGGGCACGGGCTCAGCAGAGCTCTGAACAGTCCACCAAGCAGCTCACCCTAATCAGCTTACGTAAGAACTGCCCCTGCCGCAGGCCAGGCGTAGCCGCATGTGAATGCATCTGCCGCCTCGCATTAGTTTAGCTTCACTGTCCCTCAAGAGACGTTCCCAGCTATTTTCAAAACTGACTCCTCACATCAGGGTGACCGGCCCTCTCCTAAGCTGAATGCAGAACAAACAACCTGCGTCACAGTACATCTTAAAACTCATTCAAGAAAAATCGGTAAAAACAAAGTTACTGTGAGAACTTACATAAGTTCTTGCAAGGACATTGGTTTTTGTCCAGTGACAGGCAGCTACCAAAGAGGATTTCGTGAGGACAGCAATGAGGCCTGGTTTCTAAGACTGTCTTCATTCTTTCTTGTCTGTTGACTGGTTTCGACTGCAGGGGTATTTCCTGCTTCTCTTGAAAACTTAATTTCCTGTTTCTTTGCAGGTATTAATCGGAAGCAGAATTCCTCTGCCCTTTTTCAGCACTCAGACTTGGCCATTGTCTCAATTGCCTGCAATTTTTTCCCTCTGGAAGAATTTTCTAGCCAAAAACACATGGGTGAGGATAACAGGGTGATGAGATGGCTCGGCCGAGAAGGTCACTTGCTGCTATGGTCAAGGACCTGAGTTTGAGCCCTGGGATCCCCGTGGTGGAAGGAAAGGACTAACTCCCAAAAGTCGTCCTCTGACCTCACACATGGGCTGTGGCGCATGCCCAGACACACACACACATACAAATACATAAGTGTAATTAGAATTTAAAAACAAAACAGATGAAGCATGCTTAAATGCCTCAGCACGTTCCACCAGCTGGCCATCTTAATGGCTTCCATTAGCCGGCATTTATTTGTTGACCCAAATCTATAATTCCAATGGGTAGTTTTTGCTTCCCTTGGGGACAGGAGTGTAAGAGTTGAATCTATGACCTTGCACATGCTACATATATGTTCTACCACTAATCTACACCTCCAGCCCACTTCCTTGGTTTTTCTTTCTTTTTTTTTTTTTAAAGATTTATTTATTTACTATGTATACAACATTCTGCCTCCATGTATGTCCGCACGCCAGAAGAGGGCGCCAGTATCATTACAGATGGTTGTGAGCCACCATGTGGTCACTGGGAGTCGAACTCAGGACCTCTGGAAGAGCAGCCAGTGCTCTTAACCACTGAGCCATATCTCCAGCCCTCTTTCTTTTTTTGAAACAGAGTTTCATGTAGCCCAGGCTAGCCTTTAACTCCTGTGCAGCTGATGATAGCCTTGAACACCTACCTGATCCTGCCTGTGGCCACTTCCCAAATGCTGTGCTTACTATGGATATGCACAGCCCTAAGGAGCTAACCTTAATTTTTCTCCACAGTCACCGTTCCCGCCTATAGTCTGTCTCCACCCCCTCCTTTTTTTCTGTCTTGCCCTTTTTCAGTGGCTATTCTGAGTATCTGAAAATAAGTTGCTCATCCTACTGAAATCTATTTCTTTTCCTCTTTCATTATTATCCCCCAAATAATAAAATAAGCTTGTATTATATAAGTACCATATATTGCATTACATTTTTGTTAATTTATTTATTGAATTTTTAAAGCATTGATTTGTTAGATGTGTGTGTATGAGAGAGAGAGAGAGAGAGAGAGAGAGAGAGAGAGAGAGAGACAAAGCATAACTTCACACTAAGTGTAGAAGTCAGAAGGACAACCAACAGATATGTATTCTCTCTCTCCCTCTCTTTCTCTTCCCAGGGTCTCACTATGTAGCCTTGGCTGCCTGGAATTTGCTATGTTGACAGCTGGCCTTGAACTCATAGAGATCTGCCTGTCTCTGCCTCCTGAATGCTGGGATTAAAGGTGTGCATCACCCCCACTAACAACCCTCATGACACCTCACCCACCTCTCATTCTGTTTCCACCCTGGGGGTCCTGAGGAGTGAACGCAGGTCATCAGGCTTGGCAGCCAGGGTCTGACCTGCTGAGCATCTCATGGCCCGCATCATGTGTTTATTGACTGAACTGGTCAGCATCTTCTGAATTTGGCTGCGGTTTTAATATGAAAGGTGTCTGAGGGATGATGAGGTGGTTCCGAGGGTAGAAGAACTTGCTGCACAAGCCTGACAACCGGAGTTCAAGGCCAGGAACTCAAGAAGGGGAAGAGAACTGATCACATGTGTGATCGCCACATGTGCACTGTGACACATGTGCAAACCCATGACATACACACGACAATAAGTTAAATTAAAAAATAAAGGAGCATGCATTTCTTTAACATGGTAAAGAAATACAGCAGTGAGAATTCATTCAAACAAAGTGAGAATGAGTCGTGGCCACCATGTTCTAAGATCGTAGGATTTAGTCAAAGTTTCAAAGGTTGTGGTAGTCATGCTCTTTTAATTTTGGTTTTGGGTTTCAAGACAGGGTTTCTCTGTGTAGTCCTGGCGATCCTAGAATTACTCTGTAGACCAGACTGGCCTCAAACTCACAGAGATCCACCTGCTTCTACCAAGTGGTGGGGTTAGAATTAAAGGCATGCTACTACCACCTGGACTGGTAGTCCATGCTTTTAATCCCAGCATTCAGGAGACAGAGATAGGCAGAGCTGTATATTATTTGAGGCCAGCCTGGTATACATTCTAGGATGCCCAAGAGCTACATAGTGAGACCATCTTTTTTTTTAAGTATTTATTTATTATGTATACAATATTCTGTCTGTGTGCATGTCTGCAGGCTAGGAGAGGGCACCAGACCTCATTACAGATGGTTGTGAGCCACCATGTGGTTGCCGGGAATTGCACTCAGGACCTTTGGAAGAGCAGGCAATGCTCTTAACCACTGAGCCATCTCTTCAGCCCTGTGACCATCTTAAGAAGAAAAAAATCATAAAGAGAATCTTTTTCTGATAGAGAGAGGGGCGGGGGGAGAGAGAGTGTGTGCTAAAGCATTGTTTGGACCCTAAGGCAGCAAGGCCTGCCTCCGGTCAGCGTGGCTATTTGGAAGCAGAATGTGACAGCTGAAGTAGACCCCACAGCCGGATCACAGAGAAACAAGGAATCTGGGCCTCGTATTGCAGGCTTGCCAACCCAGTTACTCAGGAGGCTGGGGCAAGAGGATTCTAAGTTCAAGGCCAGCCTGAACAATTTAATAAAGCCCTGACACAGAATAAAAAGCTAATGGAGAGCTGGGGCTATGGTTCAGTAGTAGGGTACTTTCCCAGCAAGCACAAGCATAGGGTTCTAAGTTCAACTTCTAAGTGCCCTTCTTTCTCTTAAAAAGAAAAAAAAAGGTAAATAAAATAAAACCACAGAAAGTCATCTGCTTTCCCTTTCATTGGTCTCCTGGCATAAGAGGTCAGAGGAAGCCTAGTTGTTCTCCCAGATACAAATAATAAACAGTTCTGCAAGGTGTCTAGACATGATGGCATGGATAGTTGAATAGTTGAATAACTATTTCCTTTCCCCTCCTTGTTTGGATTTTAAATAATCAGTTATTACTTGATTTTATTCTCCCTTTGGCCAGTTTTAATTAACTTTTTTTTTTAAAAAAAATATTCCTTTGATTGATTTGAACATATTCTCTTTTACTCCGGAGATTTCCTTGAAGCAATTTCCTGTTGGTAAAACAGGAATGTAAGATATGGGCTTGGGATAAAGAAAGATCTGAGTTTTGGCCAAGCAATACTCTCGTGTCTTAGTTTCTGCTGCCATAGAATGTTCTGGCTAAAGCAATGTAAGGGAGAAAGGATTTATTTTGGCTTATGGTTCCAGAGAGACAGTCTATCACAGCAGGCCAGCTTGTCACACTGTATCAGCAGTCAGTGTGTAGAGCAAAGGACAGGAAGTGGGACTTGGCTATGAGACACCTCAGGGCCTGGCCCCAGTAATGTACTTCCTCTCCCAAGGCTCCAGCTATAGGTCCACAACGTCCCCAAACTGCGTCATCAGCAGGGGACCAAGTGTTCAAGCACGTAAGCCTTGTGGGGAATGGTTTACATTCAAATCACATTTTGTAAGGCGCTACAAAAGAAAACTCCATGCTCTCATTCATTTTTATTTTTATTTATATATTTAAAATTTGTTTAACTTTTATATTATGTGTATGGGTATTTTGCCTGCCTGCATGTCTATGTACCAAGTGTGTGCCCAGTGACTGTGCAGGCCAGAAGAGGGCATCATATCTCCTGGAACTGGATTCACAGAAGATTTGAACCTGCTGTTGGAGAACTGGGAATTGAGTTCAGTCCACTGGAACAGCAGCTGGTATTCATTACCACTATGCCATCTTTCCAAACCCCATTTTATTTGTTTTATTTCATGTGTATGGGTGTTTTGCTAGCATGTATATCTGTGCACCACTTCTGTGTGCCTAGGAGAGACCAGAAGAGGGCATTGGATTCTCTGAAACTAGAGTTGCAGATGGTTGTAAGCCGCCGCATGGGTGCTGGAAACTGGACCTTCATCCTCTGCAAGAGGAATAAGTACCCTGTGGCAGGAGTGCCGGGCTTGTCAGGGGTTTATGTCCTGCCCGGTCCCCCAACCGTTTAGTCCCAGAGAAAATCACACAGAGGTCTCCAGAAGATAAACTGATTGGCCCATTAGCTCAGGCTTCTTATTAGCTCTTGTAGCTTATATTAACCCATTATCCTTCTCTATGTTAGCCACATGGCTCAGTACCTTTTCAGCAGGGCAGGTCACATCCTGCTTCTTCAGTGGTCTGGGCAGGAGTGGGGGAAGAGCTTCCTTCTTCCCAGAATACTCCTGTTCTTCTGGCCCCACCTTTACTTCCTGTCTGGTTGTTCCACCTATACTTCCTGCCTGGCCAATCAGCGTTTATTTAAAACATGATTGACAGAATACAGACAATTCTCCCGTACCAGTACCCTGAATTACTGAGCCATCCCTCTGGCACGGACACACACACACACACACACACACACACACACACACACTTTTTTTTTTAAAAGTAGTATGTAGTCCTGGGACTGCGAGATGACTCAGCACTTAAGAACACTGCTCTTCCAGAGGACCTGGTTTCAACTTCCTGTACCCACACAGCAGGTCTTAACTGTCTGTAACACCAGCTGCAAGCAACCAGACACCCTCTTCTGCCTTTCTTGGGCAGCAGGCATGCATGTGGTACCATATACACACCAAAAGGTAAATCAATAAATTTAAAAATCAACACAAAGGAGTAAGCCCTGTCTTCCAGATCTGACTGCCCTACCTTTTGGATCCTACTGGTTCTCCCTTTCTTCAGAACATCTGTGTGTTACCATTGTGCTCTGAACATGAAATGTCCCCATAAGCTCATGGGGTGGGGTGGGGCAGTGGGGTCAGAGCCATCTCCTCAAGGTAGGAGAATGGTCCTGGTGAAAATAAGTGGGTAGTCTAAGCCCACAGTTCTCACGAGCCTTAGCTTCGTTGGGGTGAGGGGGTGATCCGAATGGCCCCCCGTACAATAGGCTGGCATCAGAGAAGGAATCCTTGCATTACTCCAGGTCAAGTTCATTGAAGCTTATTTTATACTTCATATAGTTCACTAATGTCAGTTGCACAATTCACTGACTTATACGTTTATGTTTACAGTTTTACCCATGCAACTATCACTGTAAATCAGTTTTAGGACATTTTCATCACTCAGAAGGTTCCTCAAGAGCTTATACTATGAACCCCAATTCCCGAGCCTCTGGTCCTTCAACCTGCCAATCTGCTTTATGCCTGTACAGCTTTGTCATCTCTGAATGTTTCATTCAAACAAAATCACAAAATATATAATCTCTTATATCCACCTCTTTCACTCAGCATGATGCATTATTTTTAGAAAGAAATATGCATGCATGGGGTATGGACTTTGTTTAAAAATGACCTTTCATGATAAGAAATAGAGTAGAACTTCTATATGGTGCTACTATTATAGAAGAAGCTAACACCAGTTAGTTATAAGACATATTGCAAATCTCTGGAAGACATCTGAAATTTTTTGGCGTTCCACTCTTCCCCCTAGTGGCCAGGACCATATTGCTAAAATAGATTCTTATGTTCTCACCTTAAAAATAAAAGTAGACAAGGCTAACAGCTTGGTTGACTCTTTCTACCTTGTCATTATAGATAAAATATAGATAAGACCCCGTATGCATACACAAATATTATTTTACAGTTAAAAGTGAATAAATAATTTGATTTGATTTGATTTTTTTTCAAGACAGGATTTCTCCGTGTAGCCCTGGCTGTCTTGGAACTTACTCTGTAGACCAGGCTAGCCTACCAGGCTAGCCTTAAACTCACAGAGATCTGCCTGCCTCTGCCTCATGAGTGCTGAGATTAAAGGTGTGCGCCACCATACCAGCCATATATTTTAGTTGTGGTGGTGAGTGAGTTCCAGGATAGTGAGGACTACACAAAGAGACCCTGTCTTGAAAACCAAAAAATAGCCAGGCAGTGGAAGCACACAGCTTTAATCCCAGCACTCCAGAGTCAGAGGCAGGCAGATCTCCATAAGGTTGAAGCCAGCCTGGTCTACAGAGAGAGTTCCAAGACAGCCAAAGCTCCTGAGAGAAACTGTCTCAAAAAACCAATAAGCAAATAAATGATGGATGTAGGTGCATACCTGAAAGGAGATTTTCTTTTTCTTTTTTGGTTTTTTGAGACAGGGTTTCTATGTAGCCCTGGCTGTTCTAGAACTTGCCCTGTAGACAAGGTTGACCTCAAACTCAGAGATCTGCCTGCCTCTGCCTTCCAAGCATTGGGATTAAATATATGTAGTATTACCACCTGGCATATATAAATATTCTTAAATGCAGGGTCTCTGTGACCTCCATAGCCAGCAGAGTGGCAAGCCACAGAAGGCAAGAATCAAGATAGGTTCAACAGGACTCAGTAACCAGTGCTGGTTCAAACTTTGGGAGACTGATCCTGAGTGGTTTATTTTAGGGCTTTTTAAGCACAGCACAATTTGGTAAAAACTAGGACAGTAGCATCACACACTGACAACAGACAGAACTGGGGAAGTGAATTATAATACACATAATCCGAATTATATTGTTAATCACTTATAATGGTCATGTTCCTCCATATTTATTGATGGGACAATTCAATAAGTCACAGAATGAAACCATGAATGTATTTATATAAAATCACTTTCATATATCTATGATTAGCACACTGTCTTGGTGGTAAGACTCTAGATGACTTTTATTTTGGATTTTGTGCTTTTTCTGCATTCAAATTTGTTAAAATGTGCCCGTAGCATCCCATAAAGCTGTTATTAACTATAAATGCCTAAATAAATTCCTTTGTCGTTTCCACTCTTCATGGGCTCTGCTAGTAAAGAAGTCTGAAAAGCGTCTCCAGCTGTAAGCGCAGGAAACTGAGCCAACACGATAGCAAAGGCATGGTTCCTTCTATGTGAAAAGTTGGGCCTCAGCAGAATGTCACAGGACTTTAGCACATGGAAAAATGAGTCTTCTTTGAGCTGCAAAGGTGACTCTAGGGCTAAGAGCACTTGCTGCTTTTCTAGAGGGTCTGAGTTCAGTTCCCAGCACCCATGTCAGCCAGTTCACAAGTGCCTGTAACTCCAGCTCCAGGGGACCCAGTGCCTTCTTTCAGCCTCTGGCAGCACCTGCATTCTCCTGAGTAAACATAAGGAGAAGGAGGTGTACACACATGCCCAGGCAGCCTGCCCTGGGAACAGAGGAGAAAACACAGGAAACTGGTAACTATTACGGTAAGCAAATGTATGTATGAGAGAGAAAGAGACAGAATGGTTCGTGTCCTGTGGAGAGGGACATATGTGAAGAAGTTAAAATGGTGAGGAGCTGACTGAGGTGTATGGCTTGCTTGCCGCCCACAGCCATGGTGATTACTGGGCCTGGGCTGCTGCCAAGGCATGTCTGGGTTCACAGCCCTGCTGCATGCTTGTGTTGATGTTCATGGCTCCTGATATCACCTAAGACTGAGAGGGCAGGGCTGCATAGAGTTGGCCCAGCCCCTCACTTATTGTGATACCAGGGAACACTGGCCTGATGGGTGATGTCCTTTATGGGCTAATGTAAGTTATAAGAGTTAACAAGAAGCCTGAGATACTAGACCAATCAATTTATAATTAATGTAGACCTCTGTGTGATTTCTTTGGGACTTAATGACTGTGGGAACCGGGCAGGACAGAAACTTCAGTCAACAGTCCTTTTGTATATGTGTTGCTTTATTGGTTGGTGAATAAAGCTGTTTTGGCTAATGTTTGATTTCATTTAAAGGGAGTTGATTATATAGTTTATGGTCACTGTCAAGGTCTTTCTAAAGAAAAAAGAGGGATATGATATAGAAATGAATACTTTACATTAGTATGGACTTTGGTTTATTGATACAAATTTAAGGTCAGTTTTGTTATATGTATACTTCTACTCTTGTTAAAGGTATTATGTTTATACAGCTCATTTAAAAATATAGTGCATAATTAAAATTATGTATTAATAGATAGTCATTTATAATAGTCAAACTGTAGTCATGTTAGTTAGGTTTTCTAAATGTACAGAGAAATATTTCAGATGTATAGGTGTTCTTCAAACCTTTCAAAGACCTACAGAATATGGCATTTAAAATGTTTTAAGAACGTAGACTTTTCTTGACAGTGAGACATGTCTGCTTCTGGCAGCACCAGTTACTTCAGAGAGGTTGATGGGCACTGAAGAAACTTGTTATGGAATTTGCCTTCAATGTTACAAGGCTAGCCATTTGGACAAGAAACTGTACTTGCCTGGACTGCTTGATGGTATGCTGTATGAACTGGACATGCAAGACTCACAGAAAAATGACTGCCGAACTTGTCAAAAGAAGGTGAGACAATCCTTCAGAGTTCCTGCTTCAGGAAAGAGTCGGCCAGACATTCTGCAGGACATAAAGAAGGTGACCAACAAACTGCCAATATAGGCAAAACAGTCTTTTAAATTACCTGCTTCATGGAAAAGTCTGCCAAATATACTAGGCCTGTAGTCTGAAGATGGATGCCCCAACATTATAGAAGAACTTTGGGTGACTGTCTAGACAGTGAGATATCTATGTAAATTCTAGAGCTTTAAAAGTAGCTTACAATGCACTTCCTATTACTTAATATATCCTTCTGGGGCCTTTGATGGAATTGAAGACAGATAGTTATAGTTATAGTTTTCCTTAGTTATAATAAAATATAAATGAGATACAAAACTTTAGACTCACAAAGATAGATGATAGAATATTTTCTTTTTTTTCTTTAAAGATTTATTTATTTATTATGTATACAATATTCTGTCTATGTATATGCCTGCACGCCAGAAGAGGGCACCAGACCTCATTACAGATGGCTGTGAGCCACCATTTGGTTGCTGGGAATTGAACTCAGGACCTCTGGAAGAGCAGTCAGTACTCTTAATCTCTGAGCCATCTCTACAGCCCCCATAGAATATTTTCTTTAATTTTTACCTTATATGAATAGACTAAATATTGTAACTGTAATTCTTGCTTAATAACTGTTTTTGTTATATGCAATTTTACAATATTAAAGTTAAAACCTTCCTTTTTAATTAGACAGAAAAGAGGAGATGATGTGGAATGTTCATCTGTATTTGTGTTGTTTTTTTATTGGTTGATAAATAAAGCTGTTTTGGCCAATGGCTTAGTAGAGTAAAGCCAGACAGGAAATCTGAACAGAGATATATAGAGAGAGTAGGCAGAGTCAAGGAGATGTCAGTTAGCTGCTGAGGAAACAAGACGTGTAGAAAATGAGGTAACGCCACAGGCACATGGCAATACATAGACAATTAGAAATGGATTAATTTAAGATGGAAGAGCTAGCTGAAAATATCTATGAGTCATTGGCCAAACAGTGTTGTAATTAATATAGTTTCTGTCTGATTATTCAGGGTTGATCAGCTGGGAAACAAAAGCCCAGTCCCCATCTACACTGGCCCTGCCCCTAACCAGCTGCAGCACTCCAGAGAGTGAGTCCTACACTTTGCCTGGACAGCACAACAGAGCTGACCCTGTTCAAGGAGGGCGGGTGGGGAGACGAGCTGGCCCTGAGGACACAAGACTAGGAGAATGGGTCCCACCTCCCTTGTTTGCTTCCCCCCAGCAATCTGAAGCAGGTGGGGAGCAGGCCCTGCATCTTGCCTGGGCAGCGGAGTAGAACTGACCATGTTGGCAGGGGCAGGAGTAAGCCACCAGAGAATGTAAGCGTGGGAGATCTGGCTCTGCCCCTCTTCTGCCATATGGTGGCATGGGTTAGGGAGAGATGCTTTCCCTACCACGACCCCGACCCTTGCAGCCTGTGGCAGTTGGGGGAGCTGGCCTTGAGGTCATAAGAGGGGACAGCTGTCCCTGCTCCTCACCAGCTGCAGCACTTGATAGTGTGGTCCCCCCACCTCTACAAGGCAACACAGTAGGGCTGGCCTTGGTGGTGTAGGTGTGGATAAGCCTGCCCTGAGAGAGTGAGAGCAGGAGAACTGGCCCCGCCCCTTGCTCTTTACTGCAAGGGGTGAACCAGTCTGGGCAATACTGGAGAGCTTAGCTCACCCTGGTGGTGAGGACAGGGGAGAGCTAGGGGGCTGGCTACCAGGGCTGTGAGTTGGCACACTCCAACATCCATCCCATCTATGGTCTGCTGAAGCATGTAAACGGTCAGACCATACAGATCCAAAGCTGCAGGATCTCCATGACACAGGACAACAACAGGATATCCAAGAAGAGTCCCAGGGAGAGCCCGGCACCAATGGTGTAGTAGAAACCAGAGGCCTCTAATCAGATCAATGATTCTGTAATAAGCACTTGCAAGCAGAGCTATATGATCTAAAGGGTATACTGTGTGACTCACTACAGCTCTCATGACAAGATTTCTCTCTTTTTTAATCTTAAATTTTATTTTATTTTTAGGGGCGGGGAGGTTGAAAGGGCAGAGGGCAGATACAAAGGATGGGCAGATGAAGCACATTGACAACGTTGTGCCATCATTGCCACTAAGACAGATCTAGTTTTAAGTGAAGTGTAAATTACCTTTGTAAATAGTATGTTCAGCATGTTTTTCTTTCACTCCAGAAGGCTTTCCTGTGAGTGATCGCTACATCTACCGCCCAAATGTTAACCTGAACAAGAAAGCAAACAAAGAGAAATACAGATGGCTCTCAACACACAGCAGTTCCGCTGAGATCATGAAAACCAGTGCACATCCCAGAGAAACGATTTTTCAAATTTACAATTTTGATTTTTTTTTCTTTTGTGGGTGGGACCAGCTCTCCCTGCTAGGTACCCGATCTACAGTGTTACTATGCTCTGATGTGGTTAGTTTAAGTTTACCAAGTGCTTTTGTGATTTTCAACATCTAGTGAGTTTTTCGGGGTTGAACCTCGTCTTAATATTCAAGAAGCGCCTTCAAAGGTCTGATAGCATTGTGAACCCTGCAGTGTTGGATGCAGGCAGGAGGTGGAGAGAAACAAACAGGTTCTATAGTCTCGGCTTAAATACTAGTGAATATGTGATTTTAGATAGATAATCTCTCTGAGCTCTACTTTGTTAGACTCTCCTATTTTCCTACATCTTATCTATCTATGGAAAAGTTAACTTTTTTCTTTACCCTAGCAAACACAGAGGTTTTTTGGTTGTTCCCCTTCCTCATATATCTTTACTTGCAAATGTTCATTGCAGAGAGTCATTGGTCTAGTTTGAGGCCTCCAGTTTCTGCTATGCTATTGATGCTGGGTCTCACTGGAACTTCTCTTGGATATCCTGCTATTGCTTTGTGCTGTGGAGATCCTGAAGATTTGGGTCTGCAGGACCGGACACTTCACGTATCCAGCAGATCCCAGATGGGGTGAATGTCGGGGTAGGCCAACACGTCACCCTGGTTCTGGGCCTGGGTAGGTGCAGAGTTGGTCAGCCTGCCAGCTCTCCCTTGTCCTCCCCACCAGAGTGAGCTCTTCCTCATTGTCCCAGAGTTCACCCCTTGTAGAAATGAGTAAGGAGCATGGCCAGTTCTCCTGCTTTCATGTCCTCAGGGTCCCTCACACCTACACCTTCAGGGGCAGCTCTACTGGCAAACACAGGGTTTTATAGGGGATCATCCAGAAACTTGCCTACTTGGTATTACTTAAAGGATGACATCACGTGACTTTTCTTGAGCAGACGTAAACAAACAGCTAAGCAGATCTGACAGGGAGGACACTAATGATGGACCAAAGAAACAGTTTGCCCAAGTGTAACTTGGTGAACCAACAGGTTGGTGAGATTTCTTTCTTTCTTTTCTATTTTTAATTTTTAACAACAGAAATAAAATATATCTAAAAGTAAAGCTTCTGGAAAAACCATTTGTTCTCCCCTGTCTTGGATTGCTCCTCTGACTTGACCTTGGCCTCCCGCCTTGACCTTGGCCTCCCACCTTGACCTTGGCCTCCTGCCTGGCTCTGCAGTTTCAGAGCTGGGCTCTCCAAAGTCATCCTAGTTGACAGCAGTTTTATCCAAGGAGGCATCCAGAGTACCTTGTGGACATGCAGTGATTGTAGTTACACGATTTCAGCACGGACTTCAGCTCTGATCTCCTGGTGATTTTCTTGTCGCGCATGGCAGCTGTAACTTTTCTGGGGTAGAGGTCAACCCAGCCATCCAAACAAGGTTATAAGGGAGGTCTGAGGAGCCATTGCCAGTGTTCTTCATGATGGCAGCTTTGCACCTGGAGCATGCAGCCAGCACTTTACCGGGTTTGATTAACTTGTCCATTTCTACAGCAAGCAGCTGTAGGGATTCTTACGGGAGCATGGGAAAACTGTGAAGCAAACTGCGTTGGTGATGATTCACGAGAGCTTTTATCACTGGAGTTTCTGAGATAACTTGCTCTCTGCATCCTAAAGAGTCTCCTTCCCCCAGCAGCTGTCTTTGCTTATAGGCTCCTGGGTAGGGGTGGGTGTCTTGTGAGTCATGTACGTTTCATGAGATTCCTGAGTCTTATGAAGTTCCCTCTCCTTCCCAGAGGGGATGTTTAAATTGGGAGGAAATAACTACAGGACACTCCACCCTTGTCTGCAGCCCTCACCTTCCTTCTGCGTCCTCTCTGATGTTCCTCCTCTAGCTTCAGAAGGGGTGACACAAACATCTGATTATTTGCCTCTTTTTAAGTCTGAATATTGGGCCACTGTACCCCAGCAACAAACCCTTATTGTAAGCAGTTGGCCAGCTGCACACCACCACAGTTATCTCTCGTTTCCAAGAAAGGTTTCCTCCACAGCCAAGACTGATAACAGCAGTGACCTATGAGCATAAACACCAATTGGAAGGCAATTTGATAGGCACATCTGTTCAACACAGCATAGGCTCCTTTTAATGGAGCCTATGACCTACCTAGCCAAAAGTTTTTGGCCTCACACACAGTATCAAGTTCCCTCCGTTGGAGGGCCCTTAAATCAAATCAGAAAGCACTTGGCTGAGGCCACAATCATCTTGGCGCTAATGAATCAGTGGGCTTATCTTGCTTAGAATGTTGGTAGCTGTGCTGGCTGGTTTTATGTCAACTTGACACAGGGAGAAAGACTCTGTTAAGAAAATGTCTCCATAAGATCTGCCTATAGACAAATCTGCAGGACATTTCCTTCCTTCCTTCCTTTTTAATTTTATATGCACTGATGTTTTGCTTTCATGTACGTCTGTGTGAAGGTGTCAGATCTTGGAGTTACAGACAGTTGTGAGCTGCCATGTGGGTGCTGGGATTTGAACCCTCATCCTCTGGAAGAGCCATCAGGAGTGCTGTTGAACCACTAAGCCATTTCTCCAGCCCCAGGGCATTTCTTTAATTAGTGATTGCCTTGGGTAGGCCCAGTTCATGTCAGCTGGTGCCATCCCTAGCAGGTGGTGCTAGGGTGTATAAGAAAGCAGGCTGAGCAAGCCAGGAGGAGCAATCCAGTAAGCAACACCCCTCCATGACCTCTGCATCAGCTCCTGCTTTGAGTTTCTGCCCTGACTTCCCTGGATGATGGACTACAAGCTGTAAGATGAATAAACCCTCTCCTCCCCAGGTTGTTTCTAGCCATGATGTTTGTTTTTTCCAGGAAATAAATAAACGTTTTATTAGGGCAGTTTTAGAAAAAAAATCATTTGTATACCTTAAAAACTTACTTGGATACAAATAACATGCATTATTTCATTAGAATGTATTGATTAGGCTCATTAAAAGGATCCAGTCCTATTTCCTTGGACGTATGTGTTGTACATTGATTATATCTAACTACTCTGGAATTTAATCATCTCATTATATTTGGGTGTAAATAAGGATATATATCCTTCCCAGAATTCTCCAGCTTACAAGAGAAAATCGTTCTTATTTTTTTTTTAAACAAAATACAGGATAAACACACTAGAAAATTTTGTAAATTATGTTTCCTAAATCTTTAAATGTAGACTGAAATGCATTTTGGCAATATTAATTATCTTAACATATAAGCATATTATCTCAATAAAGTATTGGGCTGCAGGATGCTACTGAAAAGCATAAGCAGTTAATACTAAACATATGATGTACATATCCTAATTTTTTATAAGAGATATTTTATACCATGTGCATTCTTTAGAACTGAAACTCACATTCAAATAACATACATTTCCTCCTATATCTTTTCATTTTTAGATCTTCTTTTTTTTTTAATTTAAACACTGCCTGGCCCATTAGCTCTAACTTCTTATTGGCTAACTCTAACATCTTGATTTAGCCCATTTCTATTAATCTATGTATCGCCACATGGCAGTGGCTTACCGGAGATTCTAACCGGCGTCCATCTCCGGTGGAGGATCCATGGCTTCCTGGCCATGATGAAACCCAAAGGAAGATAATAGTGTAGCACATAGAGTCCATTATTAAGTTGGGCTGTCAACAACCAGTTTTGCTCAGTAGCCTGTGTAGTGCCTTCCAGAACCAGGAAAGCCTCCAGCTCCGTCTCAGCTTGATGTTTCTATGCCCTGCAGCAAAAGTATGTGCTGTCTTCTGCAATAGGGCCTTAACATCTAGTTCTGGCATGCAATCAATATCAATGGCTTTACAGAACGTGGAGTCTCAGGGGTCGACAACCCACAGGGAAGTCTACTTTTTTTTTTTTTCAGTAAGTCCACTTCTGGTACAGGGATTTTTCATTTTTCATTCAATAACCTCATAGCTTCCAGGAGTGCCTTCTTTTAAAAACCACTTTCGTCTACGAGGTGGTGAGATGGTCCAACAGTTAAGAGTGCTCACTGAACTTGCATACCTTTTGCGCTAGCACTGGAGAGGAGAGACAGGCAACTCTCCAGTGCAAAAGCTGTCTGGTCTATATAACCAGTTCCAAGTCAGCCAGGGCTATATATAGTAAGACCCTGCCCCTCCCCACAAAAAAGACATTAGGTGGGCATGGTCAGGCTCGTGTCTTTAGTCCCAGCATTCAGGAGGCTGAAACAGGTGGATCTTTGCAAGTCTGAAGCCAAACTGGTCTACAGAGAGTTTCAGACTAGCCAGGATTCCTTAGTGAGATCTTATATCCCCAAAAATTACATTTATTTACTTTTATGTTTGTGTGTGAGGGTAAAGAGCAGAGGACAAGTTGTAAGAGTCAAGTCTCTCCCTCCATCATATGACTCCTGGGGGGCCGGGGGAGCGGGTGAAACTCAGGTCATCAGCCTTAGTGCAAGTGTTTTAAACACGAATCATCCCACCAGCCCTGAGGAGAGTCTTTCCCCTCCTGTGCAGGACACCTTTGTTCACACTCTAGTTGTTGGGTTTTAAAAAATATCTATTTGCCAGGTGGTGGTGGCACACGCCTTTAATCACAGTTCTTGGGAGGCAGAGGCAGGTGGATCTCAGTGAGTTCCAGGCCAGCCTGGTCTACAAAGCAAGTTCCAGGATAGTCAGGATTATTCCACAAAGAAGCCCTGTCTCAACAAACCAAATAAATAAGTAAATAATACTTATTTATGGCCAGGTGGTGGTGGTGGTGCATGCCTCTAATCCCAGCAGAGGCAGGCAGATCTCTGTGAGTTCGAGGCCAGCCTGGTCTACAAAGTGAGTCCCAGAACAGCCAGAGCTGTTACACAGAGAAATTCTGTCTCAAAAAACCAAACTAAAGAAAGGAAGGAAGGAAGGAAGGAAGGAAGGAAGGAAGGAAGGAAGGAAGGAAGGAAGATAGAAAGGAAGAAAGAAATCTTTATTTATTTGTATGTTTGTTTATTTAATGTGTGTGTGCGTGTGTGTCTGAGTGTATGTATGTGCATTCAGTGTCTACATAGACCAGAAAAAGGCATTGGACCCGTGAAGCTGGAGTTACAAGCAGTTTGTGAACTGCATGAGGTTGGTTTTGTGAAGTGACCCAGGTTCTCTGAAAGAGCAGCAAGTGCCCTTAACCACTGAGCCATCCTTCTGGTCCCATTTAACCTCTGTTTCAATTACCTGTTATTTATTTCAGTCAATATAGCCTGTGTAGAGTTGTAAAACAAACGGAAGTACAATTAGTCCTGAGGTCCTTAACGCAGTCCTTTGCACCAGTGGCTGTGAAATGAGTGTCCCTTATTGCTCTCCATTCTCCGGGGCGGGGGTTGGGGTGGGGAGGTGTCTGTATGTAATACTGATTTGGACACGATCCAATGGGCTTCACCCATTGACTGCTTGCACAATAAATAAGTAGAAACGTTTTCAACGGGCTGTGGCAGTGTCTACAGGTGAGCAAGTATTTGCATCCTTATTGATTTATACAGGCCCTGTCTAATCTCTCATTGCTGTAATTTGGAACACGCCTCACCTTGTGGGTTACCATGCAGAATATCAGAACACTTGGTGGGAATGTTGGTAGCTTTTGCTACTTTCCAGCGTGCATCGGCTCCCAGGCTTTAGATGAGCGCAGTAACGAGCCTCCAGCGGTCGGGGTGGGGGTGGGGTGGGGAAGAGATGGCTTATAGTTTGGTAAGTACATCTGCTTCCTCATTTCCAAAACTCAATGAGCTATGGGTTGCCATATGGAAAACTACTGACTCCTGTTGAACTCGTTATGTGGTTCCTCCGACATCTGCTGTCCCAATGGTGGTGGAACCAGCACCTGCCCGTTCTTTTCCCACTGGGCCATCCATAAAGTCAGACCTTCGACTATAGCCCAACAGCTGTGGATACAGATTGTCCCAGGGTAAACCTCACGAATTGCTGCTTTCCACGCCTCTCTTCTCTCAGCCCACTGGCTGTGCTCTCTTTCTCCCTCCAGCCACACGGTGTCAGTGTTCATTTGCATTTCAGCAGCTGCCCGGTCCTGCTGGGTGCCTGCACTTATGCCATCCTTGTAGCAGGCATCGACAGACAGATGGGGCGTCTCTTCGCACTGTATCTGTCTTAGCGCTTGGATCAGTTACCGGGGGAGGTTCAGAAAGTAGGAAGAACACTGGCCCTAGCGCAGTTCACACGGCATCAGCCACAGGATTTGCAAAACCATACCCGCACCGCTGGAAATATGCCTGCCACCTTGTGCAAGTTTGATTCTATGCTGCTGGAGACAGAGCCATGACTTTCAGCCTTCACTGTTATTGAGAGGGCAGGTCCCACCTTTTGAAATGTCTCGCATTTGAGTGCAAACTGGTACAGCTGCTTTGGAAATCGGTATGGCGATTCCTCAGTAAATTAGGAAACAACCTACCTCAAGACCTAAACAATACCACTTTTGGGAATATACCCAAAGGATGCTCAATCATACCACAAGGACATGTACTCAATTATGTCCATAGCAGCATTGTTTGTCATAGCCAGAACCTGGAAACAACCTAGGTGCCCCTCGACTGAAGAATGGATAGGAAAATGTGGTACATTTACACAATGGAGCACTACACAGCAGAGAAAAATAATGACATCTTGAAATTTGCAGGCAAATGGATGGCTCTAGAAAACACCATATTGAGTGAGGTAACCCAGATCCAGAAAGACAAATGTAATATGTACTCACTCATAAGTGGCTTTTAGACATAAAGCAAAGAAAAAACAGCCTACAATTCACATCCACGGAGAACCTAGACAACAAAGAGGACCCTAAGAGAGACATACATGGATCTAAATAGGTAGTAGGAAAAGACAAGATCTCCTGAGTAAATTGGGAGCATGGGGACTGTGGGAGAGGGTAGAAGAGGGGGAGGGAGGGAAACAGAGAAAAAAATATATATAGCTCAATAAAAAAATAAATTAAAAAAAGAAATGTCTCACATTCATCAGCAATTGCTCCTCTAGTACTGTATACTGCCTCCTTCTCTTTCCATGACTGGGACCCAAACCCTTTTAGAAGCCATGGGAAGCAAACAGCTCAGGTTGTTTTAATCCATAATCTCTTGAACTTCTGGTGATTTCTAACACAAATGATCTGGCAAGGATCTTTGCTTATGCAGTAACCTCTTGAGCCATTTATTTCTTTACTTTGGTACCAACCACACACGATACCTTTTAACTAAGCTGTTGGATGTGTTGTGCATTCTGCCGGAAAACAACATTCCTAGGAATTTCACAGCTGAGCTCGGTACTTGTGCAGCGTGGGCTGACCGCCCATCCTGGTTCCTTGAGGGGCACACCCATAAGTCTTTCATAGTGCTATATGTAGTGAAACTTTTTCACAAAGAGGAGGATGCAGGAGAGGAAAACAAGGTCCTGGGGCCTCCTTCCCTTGCCAAATAAACAATGTGTGAGGGGATTTTTGCATGAGTACTCTGAAGCTCCTCTGAATTCAAACTGACCTTGGGAATTCAGCAACCAAGAGAATACAAAACAACAATAACAATAATAAAGTATTAGCAAGGTCCAACACGACATGAAAAGGTCCCACAACTCCTTCAGTTGTCCTGTTAAAAGAACAATGTAGGGTATAGTGCAGATGGGGTGACTGCCTCATCTTATACTTAGCTCTCTATATCTGCAGGCCACGTACCAGGCTGTAGAAAGGCCTTTGGGTTGGGCTAACTTCTAATCTTACCAGCTTTATGAAAGTTTCAGTAATTTTGGCACAGACTTGCGGGCAGTCAGTACTGCTTGATGTTTCAAGGTCTATCATGGCAGGAAGTTTACAGGATCCCATCTTGCCTATTCACAAATGGCTGCCTTTCCATTTCACACTCTCAGTTATAAAGAAAAGGGCAATTACTTTATTACTTATCTGGAAAGGTAATCTTATACAGAATCTTAAAGGAATCACAGACCTAAACTTTTATATATGAAAAAGAATCAGTCAGATCTACTTGAAATCCTTAGGGTGCATATCCACTCATCAATAGTTTTTATATCGGGAGATTGAGGGCAGAAATGGGTACAAGGAATTAATCATCACCTTTGATCATCAATCAACCCCAGCAAGGAAAGTTCATCAGCTAGTAACAGTTGAACTGCTTTGTATTTTTGACCTCAGCTATGTATCTTTGGCAACTTTAGATTGTTTTCTGGGGTTTTCCACCTGAAAGCTATTATCGAAACATCTGGTCCAACCTGAAGTTATTTTGAAGCTTCATTTCAGCTAAGGATGCACACCGAATAATATGACTGCATTAAGAGAATTAGAGTCACCTTGGTTCCTGGGACTCAATTGTTTTTCTCAGTAGCTATGGAGCCAGTCCTGGAACTCACTCCATAGACCAGGCTGGCCTTGAACTTACAGAGATCCACCTGCCTCTGCCTCCTGAGTGCTGGGATTAAAGGTGTGAGCCACCACGGCCTGCTCAATTGTTTTTCTTAATCATTAGCTTGAGCTACAGTCTATGTAGCTTCTTAGGTGAAACTCATAGGCCCTTGCTATGTAGCATTTTCTTGTATTTATTTTTATTTATCAAAACTCTGTACAAGCCAACATTATTATTATCAATTAGACTGTAAAACTTAGGGAGGAATCATCTTTATAATAACCCACAGGTAAAATGCTCAGTAGAACTGGATGTTTCCATTAGATAAACATACTACATTACAGGTACCCATTCACACCATGCCAGATATTAGAGAAAGATAACTGCAGCAAATGTTTAAAGGCACAGCAGAAACCTTTGGTCTGTGGTCTGGGGCCTTGCCTGTCCAAGACCCATCAGAGAGTTTCCTCTCGGTGGGCTGACACCTTGAACTTTGATTTTCACCTGCTGCTCCTCATACCCAGCCATCTGCACTAGAGCTCAAGGTTTTTTATTATTAATATTTTATGTATGTATGTATGTATGTATGTATGTATGTATGTATGTATCTATCTATCTATCTATCTATGTATGCATGCATCTATCTATCTATCTATCTATCTATCTATCTATCTATCTATCTATCTATCTATTTTTGAGACAGGGTTTCTCAGTAGGTCTGGAGCCAGTCCTGGAACTCATTCTTGTAGACCAGGGTGGCCTTGAATCACAGAGATCCACCTGCCTCTGCCTCCTGAGTGCTGGGATTAAAGGCCACTGCTGCCAGGCTGTTTCTTGAGTTTTATGATTCTCTGTCTACCTTCCGTCATCTAGTAGAGAATGTTTCAATCCAGAGAAAATAGCTATGGAACTGTGATGTGGGATATCCTGTATGCTGTGAATATGTGTTGCTTCTATTGGTTGATGAGTGAATCTGCTTTAGTCTATAGCAGGGCAGAATATAGCTAGGTGGAAAATCCAGGCAGAGATATAAGGAGAAAGAACGCAGAGTTGGAGGGATGCCAGCAAGTCACTGGAGCAGCAAGATGTACTAGGGGCATGAAGTCATGTGGCGATACACAGATTATTAGAACTGGGTTAATTTTTTTTAAAGATTTATTTATTATGTATACAGTGTTTTGTCTGTCTATATGCTTGCTGGCCAGAACAGGGCACCAGGTCTCATTACAGATGGCTGTGAGCCACCATGTGGTTGCTGGGAATTGACCTCAGGACCTCTGGGAGAGCAGTCAGTGCTCTTAACCTCTGAGCCATCTCTCCAGCCCGAACTGGGTTAATTTATATGTAAGAGCTAGCCAGTAATAAGTCTGAGCAACTGGCCAAGCAATTACAATTAATATTAAGCCTCTGAACGATTATTTTATAAGTGGCTGTGGGAACCGGCAGGTGGGTGGGAAAGAAATAGGTTCAGTGCGACTCAGTAGGACAGAGAAAAGCCTCCAGCTACAAACTTGCACAAGCAAATCATCTTGCTTAAATGCCAGTATGGTGCTTCAAACTCCAGCTTGACATTACTTCCTTGCTGAGTCAGCTCAAGGGTATGCAGCCTATGCAGGTACAAAGATTTTCATGCTTGGGAAGGCTCACTGATTGACTGAAAACTTCTAAAGGTTGGAGAGATGGTTCAGTGGGTAAGAACAATTGCTGCTCTTCCAGAGGATCTAAGTTCAGTTTGTAGCATTGTTGGGTGACTTATAACCACCTGTAAGACCAGTTCCAGGATATCAGGCCAGCCTCTTCGGGCTTCTGGGGCCACCGGCACTCACGTGCACACACACCCTGGCAGACACACACACATAAATAAAAATAACTCTTTAAAAAAATAAACAAATAAGCCAGGCATGGTGGCACATGTCTTGATTCCAGCACTCAGGCAGAGACAGGTGAATCTCTGTGAGTTCAAGGCCAGCCTGGGCTACACAGAGAAACCCTGTCACGAGAAACCTAAAATCAAAACAAAAGAAACAGCAAAGCATTTTCTAATACCTAAGTTATTATATGAAGGGCCCTGTTATTCACTTTGCACCAAGCCTTACAAATTACATAGCTAGTGTACTGGGCGAAAGCTTTGACCTCCAAAGAATCTTTTTCTTCCCTCAAGAAAATATATTTAATGACTTATTAGTTAATCACTTTTCTGACTCCCAAATGTACCAGGTGATATTTCATTGTACTGTTTAAAAAACAAAACCTACCTGTAGTGGTTCACCTTAAATCCCAGCACTTGGGAGGTAGAGGCAGACAGAACTCTGAATTTGAGGCCTGGTCTATAGAGCGAGATCCAGGTTGCTAGGGCTACCTAGAGAAACCCTATCTCAGAAAATCAAAAAACAAAACAAAACAAAAACAAAAACAAAAACAAAAAAAGTAGGGCCTTTGAAATGTCTCTTTGGTTAAAGGAGTTTGCTGCCAAGCTGATTAAGTTCAATCCCCAGGCCGCACATGGTGAACTGAAAGGAGAGAGCCAGTTCCTGAAAGTTGTCCACTGTCTTCCACACATGTAAACGCACATACACACACATGCATGCACATGTATGCACACACACAAACAGGCGTGTGCACATGCACGCACACACGTGTGACAGATAAATGTAACTAAAAACAAAAGCTGCTGGAGGAGGCAGCAATTGACCAACTCACTTGAGTACCTAGATTCCATGTCTGATAGCTGCAAAATAAAGAAATAAACTAACAATCAAAGAGCTTTCCCCAGCCCGTTTTTTCCGCTCTGATTAAACCTAAATAAACTCTCTTGTAGGGTTGGAGCCCTAGACTCTGGTGTGCTAACATGCCACTCTTTCTATTCAGGCTTCAGGTCCCCTCATCAACTCTGCCTCCCTGGGAAGACCGCCTGAGTTCCACCCCCAAGGACGCGCACGGTGGAAACGGAAAACCGACTTCATGAGGTGTTCTTTGACCTTCCCAGTGGAGTCACCCCCGAGCCCCTCACCCCAATAAATAGTAAGACAAAACATAATTTTAAAAAATGTTAAGTTGGGGGGCTGGAGAGATGGCTCAGAGGTTAAGAGCATTGCCTGCTCTTCCAGGGGTCCTGAGTTCAATTCCATCTGTAATGGGGTCTGGTGCCCTCTTCTGGCCTGCAGGCATACACGCAGACAGAATATTGTATACATAATAAATTAATAAATATTTTAAAAAAATGTTTAAAAAAATGTTAAGTCGGGCGGTGGTGGCACACACCTTCAGTCCTAACACTTGAGAGGCAGAGGCAGGTGGATCTCTGTGAGTTCGAGGCCCGACTAGTCTACAATTGAGTTCCAGGGTAGCCAGAACTGTTTGCTATACGGAAAAACCCTGTCTCGAAAAACAAAAAACAAAAACGAACCAAGAAAAGTTAAGTTCCAAGGTAGCCAGAACTGTTATACGGAGAAACCCTGTCTCGAAAAACAAAAACAAAACCGAACCAAGGAAAAGTTAGATCTTTAGCTTCTGAATCAAGTGTTACTGCTTTTTCCCTCTTGTCCTTGAACACTTGTAGACCAGGTTAGCCTGATCGGCCTGCCTTTACCTAGTATGGGTATTAAAGGAGGACAGCATCATCATCCGGTATGAGTTTGCTCTTTTCTAACAAGGAACAGGGGTAGCAGAGTTTTAGGTCTTTGAGTCTTCCTAAAGATCCGGAGATTGTAACAGCAAGCTGTATCCTGGTACAGTTTTAGTTGTATGAAATATAAATATGGGCTCGTCCGGGATTTGAACCCGGGACCTCTCGCACCCTAAGCGAGAATCATACCCCTAGACCAACGAGTCACATAGGGTAGTGTCCTTGATCCGTTTTATGACCATTCAGGCGTCTTAGGGCGGGACCTGAAGGACTGGGTTGGAAGGAGAATCGGATTTCAGACCCGCCCTGAAAGGGTGAATTCAGACCGTGGTTGCCGAAGAACTCCATCATTCCGGTCCCTCTCCATCATAGACAAAGTCAGGAGCCCTAGCCCGCCAGTGCAGCTTTCCCTTGGTCTTGGCAGGCGGATGCTACTCGGCGCTTGGCTGGCAAGTTCACGCTGCCCACTTGTAAACCCGCGCTCTGGAGGTCACAGTCATTGTGCCGGACAGACGGCTGCTGGAGCCTCCTTGGGCCGCCACTCCTAGAACGCCAGATCGCGCCGTGCAGCCCTCGGCGATGCACCCTGGGGTAGAGCGAGCCTGCTGTAGCATTTCCCGCTTGTGTGTTGTGTCTCGCCCACCAGCGAGGCCAAAACCTAGATGAGAGCAGGCGACTGCCTGTGTGGACTAGAGGCAGATGCTAAGAGCTGCCACTCTTTGGACTGGACAAGTCGCTTGTCGCACGCGTGGCCTCAGGCTCGCGTGCATGAGTGATGCAGGTGAACCACCTAGCAGATCACACCCCAGGACCGGCCTGCGATGCTCCTTCGTCCCCCGGGACAGTCGCTGGGTCCTAGCCGCCTCTGGGGCACCAGGGACTCTTTCCAGAGTTGGAAATCCCTCTCCGAAGCAGGTTTCGTTGACTTCGAAGTATCCAGCAGATCTGGGCCAACCGGTATCTGGATTCTGGAGATCAAAGCCACCAGTTCCCTCCTTCTATGGAGTTTCTAGGGCTTGGGTAGCGAGGAACCGGGACCTTCATCCAACCGACCCCCATGGAAGGGTTATCCGCTAATTTGCCGGGGCTTTAATAGGAGGAACTTCACAACTTTCAAAGAAGTTGGAGAGTAAAAAAGTAGGTGAAAGTACCGGGCTCGTCCGGGATTTGAACCCGGGACCTCTCGCACCCAAAGCGAGAATCATACCCCTAGACCAACGAGCCACTAGGTCAGAATTTACCTTTCCCCTCCTCACAGCAGTGAGCTAGAAGGACTGTCATCCCAAACATCCTGTTAGCTCAGTAGTTACTACAGATTCCACAATTTACGTCGAATTTCCAGGGTGTGTTAATTTGGAACGCACACGAATGAGCTGCTGAGCCCACAATTTTTCCATTCTCCAATGGCCTGCCGAGTGTATAGCACAGGTGGTCAGACACATCGGTAGAGTCCAGGCATGATTGTGTTAGGAAGCACAAAGGGAAGCGCAGAATTTCCATTTCCTCTCCCTCCCTGTCTCCCTCCCTGCCTCCCTCCCTCCTTTCTTTCTTCCTTCCTTCCTTCTTTTTGTTTTTCGAGACAGGGTTTCTCTGTGTAGTCCCGGCTCACCTGGATGTCGCTTTGTAGACCAGGCTGAACTCAAACTCGGAAATCCACCCGCCTCTGCCTCCCAAGTGCTGGGATTAAAGACATGTGCCATCACCACCCTGCTCATTTTTCAAAATGATTACTGGATATCCAAACGAAGCACAGCGAAGGCCTATAACTACCTTAGCTATGTAGAATTTTAAAAAAAAAGTCTTAAAAAATGTAAAGTTGGGCTGGAGAGATGGCTCAGTGGCTGAGAGCACTGGCTGCTCTTCCAGAGGTCCTGAGTTCGATT
This sequence comes from Ondatra zibethicus, assembly GCA_004026605.1. Classification (NCBI taxonomy): domain Eukaryota; kingdom Metazoa; phylum Chordata; class Mammalia; order Rodentia; family Cricetidae; genus Ondatra; species Ondatra zibethicus. The sequence continues at coordinate 98,692 of PVIU01004424.1, read as the reverse complement.
CCCAGCAACCACATGGTGGCTCACAGCCATCTGTAATGAGAACTGGTGCCCTCTTCTGGCCTGCGGGTATACATAGAGGCAGAATATTGTATACATAATAAATAAATAAATCTTTTTTAAAAAAATGTAAAGTTCTGAGGGGTGGGGATGAAGGATCAGGTGCTAAAAGCACTTGCTGAGTGTGCCTGAAGACTTGAGTCCCGTACCTGGAATCCAGAGTGGAAGGGACGGGACACCCGGCTCCTGAACGTTTTTCTCTGAAACACACACACACACACACACACACACACACACACATTATTATCATTATCATTATTATTATTATTAGGGAATTTTTTTTTAAAAAAAAATTTCAAGACAAGGTTTCTGTGTGTGACAGTTCTGGCACTCACTTTGTAGACCAGGCTGGCCTCAAACTCATTGATAACCTCCTGCCTCTACTTCTCTCACGTGCTGGCATTAAAAGTATGCGCCACAACCGCCCGACTAGAAGCCTTTTAAAATAAAATACATATGTGGTTTGTAATGGGTATGGTGGCACTTGGGAAGTGGAGCAAGGAAGACCTAGGACGTCAAGATCTTCCTCTATTTCCTTGCCACCCTGGAACACATATAATATACATAGCATATATGTTAGTTTGGGGTGTCTGGCATGATAAAGGACAAGAGGCAGCCACACCCAACAGGAAAACCAGGGAGTTACAGGAAACCTGGCTACTCACCTGTACCCCTGCCTCCCATTCATTCTGTTTTCACAGGAAGGCAGTCAAGAGCAGAACCCAGCTCCCCTCCCCGTGGTTGTAGCTGCCCTTTGCTGAATATGGGCTGCGATCCTCAGGTTTCTCTGAACTAACAGCATTCTCACCCATGAGATGGCTCAGTGGGGGAACAGTACTTACCGCCAAGGCTGAGTTAGACCCCCAGGACTCCCATTGAGAAAGGAGAGAACTGACTCCCACAAATCGTTCTCTGGCCTCCACACACACAAGCTGTGGCGCACAGTCCCACCCCACCATCAAATAAACAAACAAATAATAAATGTAAAAGATGCCAGCAATTATATAACAAAACAAGTTATACGTTGTAATTAGAAAACAAGCAAACCTGGGTTTTTGTTTTTGATTTTGTTTTTGTTTTTGACCTACAAAAGGGTATTGAGGGCTAGGGAGATGGCTCCATGGGTAAAGTGCTAGCTGCACAAACGTTGCTAGCATCTGCATAAAAGCCAGGCACAGCAGAACACACCTGCAACCCAGTGCTGGCAGTGGGAGGTGGAGACAGCAGACAATCCTCCCGGCTGCGGGGCCAGCCAGCCTAGCCAAATCAGCAAGTTTCAGGGTCATCGGCAGAACACGTCTCAGAAAATAAGCTATAGCAGTCTTATTGTGGAAGACACCTGATGCCAGCCTCTGGCCTCCTCGTGCCCTGCATGGAGAGGGCACCCGTGCATGCCTCTCCCTGTCTCTCTTTACATGTCTCTCTGTGTCCCCATCTCTGTCTCTGCCATCTCTCTCACACACACGCCACACAATGACATTGCCTAAGTCAGGAATATTGGGAACTGGAAAGGTGTTAGAGTCACTGTAGCATTTGGGAGGCTGAGATAGGAGGCCTGCTGTGAGTTTGAAGCCAGTCCAGGCTATGGAGTGCTTCTTATGCAGTCCTTTTTAAATAAATGAGAGAGGTCCCATTACTCTCCTCCTTCTGAAGGTGAGAACACAGACAGGGCAAGAAATACCAGCTCGCATCTACTGAGCATCAACTCACGCGTGAAGTGTGTAATATATGTATATATTAACTCCTTTAACTTTTATTCAAAATATAAAGGGTGTGGCAAGGCATGGTGTAGGCCAATGAATCTCAGTACCCAGGAGACTCAATTTGAGGTCAACCTGAGTGGGCTACAGGCTGAGTTCCAGACTTCAGCCAGAGCCACAGAGCAACAGAAGACAACAGTCACAGGGGAAGCTTAGAAGGTACTACGCTTTTCCGGACTGGCTAACTTTATTCTTCAAACAAGCTTATTAACTTGGCCTTATTATTATTCCCTTTATGCAGACATAAATGGAGATGGAATGAGACAGGTGACTAAGTGCCTCAGCAAGGTTACGTATGTCTCAGTAAGTGGTGGAGCCAGGAATGGAACAACTAGTTTATTGTCAGAGTCTGGGTCTTAATCATTCTTAAATCTATGTTAGGTACTGTAAAATCCCATCGTAAGTGCTTCTGGGATACATGGGGTCAACCGCAAGCTCTCAGAGAAGAGGGAAGAATTTAAATAAATCAGCAATCTTATTACGTGTCTGGGATTAAGGTATTTTGGGTCCTGTGACTCTGCCTTGAAGATTTTGCAGTTAATATGTGAGTGGCCCCCATGAAGTCAGATCTTATTTAATTAATATATATGATTTGTTTATGTGAGTGTTTTGTCTGTGCACCATGTATGTGCCTGATGCCGAAGGAGATTAGAAGAGCATATTAAGTCCTCTGGAACTGGAGTTATAGGCAGTTGGGAGCCACCATGTGGGTGTTGAGGAACAACCCAAACCCTCTGCAAGAATAGTGGGTTTTCTTAAATGCTAAACCATCTCTCCAGCCCTCTGGAGTCTGAATCTGTAGGCCAGTAAATTGCTCTTTAAATTAGTACCTTCTTAAGAAATTTCCAGTAACTGTTTTGAACACATGCCACCCACCCACCCCTTTGCTTGCTGACTTTGGAGTCTGAGATTTAAGGCTGCTGATTACAACAATTATAAACTAAGGTGAAACTCAGTGCTGGTGGGTAAGCGGAACCCAAAAGCTATGGTGAGTCCAAGGAAAGCTGAGGGATGTGTTGGGAAACCAGAAAGGCTTCCTGGATGTGAAATTTGAATCTGAAAGATAAGCACCTCTGACAGACAGGGCCAGGGAGAGAATTTTGGGTGGGGAGATCTTCCTCAAGGACAGCGGGGTGTGACCAATGAGGAGCCATTTGTGCCTTGACTCCATTAAGAAAAGTCTTGAGGGCTGGAGAGATGGCTCAGATGGCTTCGATTCCCAACACCCACATGGTGGCTCATTACAGTCTGTAACTCCAGCTCCAGAGGCTCTGATACCTTCTTCTGGTCTCCATGGGCACCAGGCACACTAGTGGTGCACAGACATCTGCAGACAAAACACCCAGACATATGATGGTGATGATGATAATAATAGTGATAACAGTAATAATAAAAAGAAAAGCTTTGGGGCAGCATGTAGGTACTCTAGTTACTACCCAGATTATTGCCCTCCTGTGCTGTGATCAGTAAACTGTTTAAAAAAGAAAAGGAAGAAAGAACCAAGTAGTAGTGTCCACTTTTTTCTTTTTAATAATTATTTATTTTATGCGAGTGTGCCTGCATCACATGCATGCAGTACCCATAGATACCAGAAGAAGGGGATGGAGTCTCCAGAACTGGCGTTACAGTTATAAACTGCCACGTGGACACTGGGAACCTGATCCTCTTTAAGAGCAGCCAGTGCTTTTAACCCCTGAGCCATCTCTCCAGTCCAGAAGTTTCCACCTTTAATCTCGGCACTCGGGAGGCAAAGGCAGGCAGACTCTCTCTGCGTCCAAGGCTAGTCAGTGCTACATAGTGAGACCCTCAAAATAAAAGAGAAGAGGAAGCAAGGGAGGAAGAGAAGTAAGGAAAAGTCTTGGGAGTTCTGTCTGGAAGGCTAGGACTGACTCAGACTGTGTGTAGAGGATCGGTCCATAGTAAGGCATCCTGCTATGATGTTTCTTGGAAAGAAGCTGTGTCTGCAAAGGCTGACTGATGAGAGCAGCAGTAATTGGGGAGGTTGGAATGTTGCAGGTCCAGAACCTAACTACTATTTATCTTGTGCTATATTTAGGCTCCCTAAATAGCCCTTCCTTGCCCACCTGTGTTAGACCTAACATTCCTTGATTAACAGATTAAAAAACCTCCAGGAATGTGTTCCTTTAGCAGACACTAGGTTCTACCCAATCAGAAGCCGAGAATGTTCACTGATAGCATCTGAAGGTTTTCCCTGCTGTGTGCCTACTGACTGTTTCCACCAGGGTATTTAAAAGGTGTCCTGGGGCTGGAGAGGTGGCTCAGCAGTTAGGAGAATTTACTGCTCTTGCAGAGGATCAGGGTTTGGGTCTAGCACCCACATGGTAGTAAACAAAGGTCTCTACTGCAGTTCCAGGGGATTCAGGATTCTATTCTGACCTCTATGGGCTCCTGCACCCCAGTGGTGCTAGTAACCTCACACAGGCACACAGGCACATAAATAAGAAATACAAAGGCAGGCTGGAGAGATAGTGCGTCAATTAAGAGCACTTGCTCTTGGAGAGAAAGGAGCTAGATTTGATACCCAGCACCCACAGTGGTTCACAACCATCTGTACCTCCAGTTAAAGGCCTCTTCTTATCTCGGTGGGCACCAACGATGAGTGTGGTGCGGATACACACACACACACACAGGAAAACACTCACACATAAAATAAAATGAATAAATCTAATTTAGTGAAAAAGTTAAAAGCTTTTTTTGTTTTGTTTTTGTTTGTTTGTTTTTAAGTGTCTTGGTGTTTAACTTTTTTGTTACCCAAAAAAACTTCCTGAAATTGCTTCCATATTGCAACATGGAATTTGGGGTAACTTAAATTCCATGGCCATGGTCATTCATGTTTGGCTCCAAAATGCATTACCTTTTATCCCCTTCAAGGTGAGAGTTGTGTTTTTGCTTTCATGCTGAGAATAATATCACCAATGTACAGGTGCGCATCTAAGGACAGGTACCACACCAAGAATTAGGTTAGAAAAAGGGAGACTCAGTTCCTGAGTGGTGGCACACACCTTTAATCCCATCACTGGCAGAGGCAGGGGGATCTCTGTGAGTTCAAGGCCAGCCTGGTCTATAGAGCCAGGACCATTACACAAACAAACAAGGAAACAAACACACAAAGAGGCACAGTTTATTGAGAAGCAGAAAGCACTGAGAATTTTGACCAGTGAGCTAAAAGAAAAGCTTAAACAGCAGTTGGCCATGCGGCCCAGGACCCATTACAAATCATTCCATGGCAACCCCCTTGCCCAGGGTTAGAGGATGCAGGTCTCGCTGAGCATCTCTCTGTTCTATGAAACACAGGTGCAGAAGGCTTTCCAGTCTTTATTCTCCTGTCAGAGATTCTGATGCAGCAATCTACACACACTATCTAATACTGGTTTGAATGAGACACTTTGTGAAGAATGGGAACCAACTTGATCTAAGGTAAGGAAGAAACGTATTATTATATTATATTATATATATAGTATATTATAGAAAAGTGACCTAGAAACCCTTGAGGGACAGGTGAGCCTCAGACCAGTGAACCTGAACATCAGGGCCTCTCAAACTGATGGCTTCAGGAAAGAAATATGGGTGAGCCCTTGAAATCTAACTACTCAAGTGGCCAAGTAACTGTAAAGTAAGACATTTTAACCACCGTGAGTTTCAACCTCGATCTCTCTAGCTGCACACTCCTGAAGTCTATGCAATACAGTATGTTGCAGTATAGCTTTTTCTTGTGGGTATAACGTGGGCATCCTATTGCCATTCTCAATGAAATAAACACACCAGTGGAGATAGATAGGCCTGTGACAATGCTAAGGAGCTATTGACATTCTCTAGTTAGGAGGGGAGAGGAATGTTTGTTCACAGGTTTGGGATCTGGAATTCCAAACGTCATAGCCCTTCCCCCTCCCAACTAACCCCTCTCCCACCGCCCGCCAGCTGCAAGGGATCCTGGGAGATACTAGCATTTACAAAGGAAGATGAAGATTAACTGAAAGGGTCCTTAGTGATGCGGCTTCCCAGAGGTAATCATTATGATGGTATAGACTTTGTTGGTGATGGAGTTGTTCTGGGGTCACCCTTGAGGCTCAAAGTAAACCCTTACTCACTCTTATTAAGTAAGCACAATACACTAATTGGTTACCAAGTTGAGCTGTCCTGAGTTCCCTAACTGGTATGAGATATTTGGTGACTCATTCCTAGGGAGAGTTAACAGCACACACAGACTTTGTTTTTTGACTTTCACTTGGGAGTCTGAAGTGAGAAAATCTGCTTGTGCAATGTTTGCGGTTTTATTTCAGTGTTTTGCACCAGTGTTGTATAACAGTGACCTCTAGATTGCAACATTTCACCCTGCAGGGAAGTTCCTTAAGCAGGAAAGTAAATAACTCAAAGAGTTTCAGGAAGTCCCTGAAACTCAGTAGATTCCCTAGGCCCCTCCCTTCTAGAGTAAGAAAGAAAAGCTGTGAGCAAAGCCAAACTGCAGAGAGGGCTCTTGGCACCAGAGCAGCTGCTTGGAAGAAGCAGAAAGCGGCTGAGTGGCTTGGAAGAGGTTAGACCAACTGAGACACCTGGAAAGGACACCCTCCAACCTGTTAGCTGCCTGCATGCTGTTTATGTAAACACTTCAGTTTATCAGCTTTTCTGAACTGTCACCCATGCTGGGGTAGGCTTTGTTGATTCAGCTGCCTTTGAGTCATGTCTGCTTTTATAGGTAACCTCTCACCTGTATTCCTATAAGTTATCCCAAAGCAACTCATTGATGTTCACCAAGTTGGACTTTGGGTGGTGTCACGTGCCTTTAATACCAGCAGTTTGGAGGCAGAGGGAGGTAGATTTCAGAGTTTGAGGTCAGCCTGGTCTACAAAGCAAGTTCCAGGACATCCAGGACTATACAGAGAAACCCTGTCTTGAAAAACAAAAACAACAATAGCAAAAAAATTTAAAAATTGCATATGTATGTGTGTGTGTGTGTGTGTGTTTATTTGGGTATGTTGTATGCATGCAGGTGCCCTAAAGCCAGATTAGGGTATTAGAGTCCATAAGGCTGGAGTTTATAGATAGGTGTATGAACTACCATGTGTGTTCTGGGAATCGGACCCTGAACCTCTTGTTATCTTTGTGAGCCATTTCACCAGCCCCCAAAATACTTCTATATGAAAGAAAAGTGACAGAGGTTTCCTTACGTCAAAGACAAACCTAAGAGTTCATAAGATGTTATTGATTACAAATTGTGAGGCTGATACAAACTTTTCCAAATCAACAATAACAGAAAACAAATTTTAATCTATGCCAAAGGCTTTAGAATCATCATACAATAGAGCTTGAAGGATGGTTCTGCAGTTAAGAGCCTTTGTTGCTTTAATAAAGGACCTGAGTTTGATTCCCAGCATCTACATGGTGACTCACAACCACCTATAGCTCAATTCCTGAGAATCTGATACTCTCTTCTGACTTCTGTGGGCACCAGGCACATGCATGCATACATCTATCTATCTACCTATCTATTTATCTATCTATCTATCTATCTATCTATCTATCTATCTATCTATCTATCTACTTATTTATCCATGTTTTTTCTTGTTGTTTTAGACATAGGGTTTCTCTGTGTAGCTCTGGCTGTCCTGGAACTTCCTCTGTAGACCAGGTTGGCCTCGAACTCACAGAGATGTTCCTGCCTCTGCCTCCTGAGTGCTGGGATTAAAATCGTGTACCACCACAGCCCACTCGCTGTTTATTTTGTGTATGGATAGAGGTGTTTATAACACAGTGCATATATACAAAGGTCAGAGTACAATTTGGTTCTCTCCTCTCTACATGTGGGTCCCAGGTCATCAAGCTTGGCCACAAGCACCATTAGCTGCTGAGCCATCTCCCTGACCCTCATTATACTTTATGACTCTCAGGCCTTCTTTTTTATTTCTTCCAACTGTCTCTTGTTGGTCTTTATGTTTAATCCCGGGCTGGTTTATCTTGAGTCTCCCGTCACTCCTTCTCCTCCCCCTCTCTCCTTAGCAACAGTTAACCAGCAGTTACAGCAAAGACACAGTGTGCTCAGACAGGAAGGGGAGCAGGAAGAGCAGGATACAAAAGCCACAGGCTGGGGCAGAGGGATCTGTTGGCAAGCGTGGTGTACGGATGTCTGGAGCTAGGGAGCCTGGCCTCTGAGATAGTGCTTGGTTTATCAGGCAGAGAAGGCAGGCAAGGTAGAAAAGAGTCGGGTAGTGCCAGTCATGAATTTGGGAGAATGGAAAATGATGCTGGTGTCAAGGCTGAAGCAGAGGACAGTATTTTTTTGTCCTTGGTGGCTGATGTGAGCAGATAAAATAAACCTTTAATCCCAGGACTCCGGAAGGAGGCCGAGGCAGGAGGATTGTCAGGAGTTTGAGGCCAGCCACCCTGGGGCTGCATTGTAAGTTCAGGACAGCGTGGGATGTAGAGTAAAATTATGTCTCAAAAAACCAAAGGGACCAGGCAGTGGTGGCACACGCCTTTAATCCCAGCATTCCAGAGGCAGAGACAGCAGATCTCTGTGAGTTCGAGGTCAGTGTGGTCTGCAGAGCGAGTTCCAGGGAAGCCAGGGTGGTTACACAAAGAAACCCAGTCTCAAAAGAAACAAGCAAATAACCAAAGGGGAAGGAAAATTATATATATATATACACACTATATAATATATACATATTATATATAGATTATACATAACAGAAAATTATAATATAGTATATATAGATTAATATATATGATATATCAAGAACACGAGTTATGAAACGATAGTGTCATAGAAAACATTATGTGCAGAATTATGAGGACCTAACTTCTTTTGTACGTTGTTGAAAACTGTGTACTTTCTGCTTATTTAATCTGATTGCATCTGATGGTACAAATTTCATCCTCAAAGATTACTTCACTAGAGGCTAGCTCATGCCTCTAATCCTGGCACTTAGGGAGGTAGAGGCAGGAGGATCTCTATGAACTGGAGGAGGCCAGGCTGGTTTACATAGGAAATTTCAGGTTGGCCAAGGCTATAAACAAACTAACAAGCAATTGCTTTATGAAGGTCAGTGAGATGGTTCAGCAAGTAAAGGCATTTGCTGTCAAGTCTGATGACTTGAGTTCAATCCGAGAATCCCACATGGTGGAAGGAGAGACCTGATTCTCTCAGGTTGTCCTCTAACCTCTTCAAGTGTGTCCTGGTATCTGTTTGCACATACCAGGTACACACAATAAATAAATGTAAAAAATAGTTTTTTTTCATTGTAGTCTAGAAATTTAACATGTTCTCTCAAAAGCAATTTGGGTTTATGATTCTCTAAGACAGCTGGGTTTTTTTTTTTTGTTGTTTTTGTTTTTTGTTTGTTTTTTCCCCCCCATACAGGGATTCTCTGTGTAGTCCCGGCTGTCCTGGAACTCATTTCTATAGACTATGCTGGCCTCAAACTCAGAGATTCACCTGCTTCTGTCTCCTGAGTGCTGGCCTTAAAGGCGTGTACCACCACTGCCCAGCTGACAGCTCTCTTGTCATTTGGTCACTACACAGGTTTTAAAAGATTCTGCTTCATAAAAGACAAGGGACTGGAGAGATGACTCAGCGGTTAAGAGCATTGGCTGCTATTCCGGAGGACATGGGTTCAATCTCTAGAGCCCACGTGGTAGCTCACAACTGTCTGTAACTCCAGTCTCAGGTTTTCTGATGCATTCATTCTTGTCTCCTTGGGCAACAGGCATGCAGGTGGTACACAGGCATACATGCAGGTAAAACACTCTTACACATAAAAAATGAAGAAAAAAGGAGGCTGGAGAGATGGCTCAGTGGTTAAGAGCACTGGTTGCACTTCAAGAGGACCCAGGTTCAATTTCCAGAACCCGCAACTCAGTTCCAGGGAACCTGACACCCTCACACCAATGCACATAAAATAAAATTAAATAAATTACTTTTTAAAAAAAGGCCAGACAATATCTAAACCAAAGAACGAGCAGTTCCTTTGCGGCCGCATTGTAGAAGCATGAATTACCTTCTTTGCTGAAGTTCAGGAAGGAGGGTGGGAAGGGCAGCAATACTGGTCCATATAGACAGGGTATGTCAACACCAGAATTCAACTGGCTGGTTGCTCAGAACCACTTGTTTAAGGAGGGGCCAAAGGTGGCACATGTCTTTAACCCCAGCACTCAGGAGGCAGAGGCAGGTGGATCTCTGTGAGTTTGAAGCCAACCTGGTCTAAAGAGTGAGTTCTAGGATAATCAGGAGCTCTGTTTCACAGAGAAACCCTGTCTCGGGACAAAAGAAATAAAAAAAGGAAGGAAGGAAGGAAAGAAGGAAAAAAGAAAGAGGGGCCAAAGAAGATTTTTTTTTTTCTGGTTGATCTCAAAAAGTATTCATGGTCATTGACACCCAGCAATATACCAGCCTGAGATGAAAGAGACGTGAGTTTAAACACTGGTTAGGCCACTAACTGTTATGAGCATGGTCCTTGCCTGACCCCTCTCAGCTTACTAATATCTTTGAGTAGTGGCCTCCAACACTGGACTAGGTCACTACGTCAGAAGTGATGGTGTGTGAGTTCCCAGGCAACATCAGAGTAGCCTATACCTTGTTCTTAGACTATTGACTTTCAAGGTTATAAAGAAATACGGCTTAATTAAGAATAAGTCTGATCGCCCAAAAGTAAATACCCTGGTTAGTAGAGGGAACTAATTTATCAGCCAACTCTGAGGAATTAGTTTCCTCTTGTGTTTTCCGTGACAACTGTCACCGCCACCCTATAATGGGCCCTAAAGAGTCCTTCTCCCATTTGACGTACTGATATTGAAGCAGGAAAACCTCTTCCTTTGCTCAAGTTGTCCTACTGAAGACAGGCTAAAATTTAAAAAGACTTCCCGTGTAATTAAAGAGAACAGAGGGAAATAAACAGACAGAAAAGATGTATAAAAATATTCCACCAACACACATTATATAATCCTGTGTACATTTTAATTTGCCTTCACATATGCATATGTAAATATGTGCACATAAAACATCTGAAACCTGGGGTGGAGAGACGGCTCATCAGTTAAGAGCCCTTTTGGTCTTGCTGAGGATCCAGGTACACACTGAACTGTTTTTATGGGTATTTGAGAAAGAGAAGGGGTGTGGAATGACTGGGAAAGTATGAGAGGCTAAATATAGAGGGGCGTGGATTTTTGTTGTTGTTGTTGTTGTTGTTGTGTGTGAATGTGGAGCTAGCCAAGGCCAGCCTCACATTTGTCCTCAGGAGGTCTAGTCCAGGTCTTGACCTGTGCTGTAGTTACAAGTGACCATGCCTGATTTTTGTTTTGTCTGTTTGTTTGAGACAGGGTCTTACTATGTAGCCTTGGCTGGCCTACAGTACAATATGTAGACAGGCTGGCCTTGAATTTACAGAGATTTTACTGCCTGAACCTCTGAAGGTCTGGGATTAAAGGTATGTGCTATCATGCCTAGCTCAGGAATGACTTTCCTGAAAACTTAGGTTCTGGGGGCTGGTGCGATGGCTCATCAGTTAAGAACACTGGCTGTTAGTCCAGTAGGACCTGGGTTCAATTCTAGCACCTGCCTGGTAGTTCACCCCTGCCTGTAACTCCAGTTCCAGGGCTCTAACATACATGCAGGCAAAACACCGATGATCATAAAATTAAAACACACACACACACACAAAACCCATAGGTTCTGGGGTTCAAACTCAGTTACTCAGGCGTACATGGCAAGCACTTCAACAACTAAAGTATCTCCCCAGACTTGGAGTCTTTTTTTTTTTTTTTTTTTTTGAGGCAGGGTTTCTCTGTATAGCTCTGGCTGTCCTGGAATTGGATCTGTAGACCAGACTGGCCTTGAACTCCAGAGATCCACCTGTCTCTGCCTCCTGAGTGCTGGGATTAAAGGGGTGTGTCATCACAGCCTGGCTCAGACTCGGACCCTTAATATGTTTATTTTATAGTATTTGAAAAACGATGATGAAATATGTTAATGGCTCACATGTAGAATTAAGAAATAAGTTACGTGATATAAAAAATAAAATCAATGTAATTATAACATAGATATCTGTTGCACGATCCTTAGCTTGCTGCTGGGATTTCTGGCCTCATCAGACAACCTTTCCTCCTGACCCTAAGGTCTTTAAGGCACTTTGTGGTAAGACTTTCTGGTTTCTTAGTAGGCTTATCTCTACAAGGGATGTGTCTTTGAAGACCTGCTTCCAAAGATCTCTCTCAGAGAACCTCATTTTTCACCATGTTGGCTAGTACAAAGAGAGCAGATCATGTCATCTGGGAAACATACATACTCAAAATACAGGTCATAAAGCAATAACGTTGCTGGGAATACATATAATCGTGGGTCTCCTTGCCGAGGCAGGAGAATGTTGTATTGGCAGCCAGGAGGTTCCTGTTAAACAAACGAACAAAATCCTATATTCTACAATGTTGTGTGGACAAAACTTTTCCTGGGGAGACTCAACACATTATATATTTACCCCAGTTAGGACACCCACACAGACCAAAGCCTGATGAACCAATGAGTTTTATTGGGGTTGCTGACAGGAGTATAGGTGGGGGGTTCTTTTTTGTTTGTTTTTTGTCTTTGTTTGTAGAGGCAGGGTTTCCCAGTAGCTATGGAACCAGTACTAGAATGCGCTCTGTCAACCAGGCTGGCCTTGAATTTGCCACCTGTTTCTGCCTCCTGAGTGTTGGGATTAAAGGTGTGTGCCACCAACACCCGGCTGGATAAGGGATTCTTTCCAAGAACAGAAATGACTCAGGGACAACTACATCACGGAAGCCCACCTCAGCAAGGGTGATGGCTCACAAAGCTGGGAACCTGGAACACACTGGACAGCATGCAGACAGCTAGCTAGGTTGGGGCGTGTCCTTTGCAGGTGCCTCAGTTGGTCTAAAGCTCTTCCAGGTAGCTAGGCTGCTTCTGCTTCTTCCAGGCAGCCACTTTTCTGTCAGAGTCTTCTCTGTAGTTTGGCTTTGCTCTTCTGAGAGGGACTCTCTCAACTTTTATTGCTTACTCTGGCGGGAAGGGGCTTAGTGAATCTGATGGGTTTCAGGGACTTCCTGAAGCTCTTTTGAGTTGTTAACCTTCCTGATTAAGGTGCTTCCCTGCAGGATGGAATGTTTCAATCTTGAAAGAAACTGTTGCACAACATACAGGTCTCTGGATATAAATTAGGAATGGTTCCAGGCCCTTTCCCAGTCTCTGTGTGTGTGTCATCTTTCTTGGACCAGCAGACTCCCCAGACATGTTCTTCAAATTGTATGTAAGCCAGGAGTGCTGGGGAGGCAAGCAGAAACATGTAATACCTCTTGAGGCCAGGACCTTCAGAATCTTTACACTGTTAACAACTTCTGTCCATGTTGGTTTGGTCAGAGGTAAATAAAGTTATCTGAATTCAACATCAACAGGAGGGAGGAATGTTCTAACCCTGAGTTATGGCAGATCTACATTTAAAAAAAATATTCTTTTATTTTTCATTCAAAAAATTTACACTTCCTCCCCTTCTCCCAGTCCCCTCCTGCTCCCCAGATCTACATTTTTTTAAGCATTGTTTTTATTATTTTGTATGTGTGAGTGTTTTGCCTACATGTATTTCTTGGCACCACATGCATTCCTGATACCCACAGAGGTGAGAAAAAAATGGCACTGGATACCCTGGAATTGGAGTCACAGATGTTTGTGAGTCATAATGTGGGTGCTGGGACTCAAACTCAGGTCTTCTGGAAGTTCAGCAGGTACTGCTGAGCCATCCTTCAGCTCTGAGTGCTACATTTCAAAGGGTATGCATGCATGGAACGGTGGGGGAAAAATGCCCGCAGTAAGTTTTTTTCTTTTTGCCTGGGACTTTCCAGCTTACTCTGGTTGGGAAATGGGAGTAACAGTCCTTCTCAAAGTAGCTAACAGGAATAGGATGTTCCTGCATGTAAGATTTGCTTTTAACCAAAGAAAGCAAGCTCCTGCCATGTAAGCGATGCAGTGTTCTTCTTCAGAAAGTATCAAAGCTGGCAGTGGTTCTCCTAAGTGATAATTTATTTTTATAAGAAACAGGAGATAAATATTGTCCTTCAGAAAGGATGCTGTGTGTGCAGTACCCTATTGTACATTAAGGTCTGAAAATTATTGAGACCATACATGTAGCTCAGAGGAGTGCCAGTGCCAATAGCCACCAAGTCTTTGAACTCAGGACTGAAAACTTCCCATGAGTTAAGAGGGTCGTTGATTAACCACTATGCTAATTCAGGTTTTGGCTACATTTCAGAGTGAGAATGTCTTGTTAAAAAGTTGCTTTTTAAGATACAAAAGAATCACCGCCAACTAGGCAATAACAGCTTTTAAAAATGAGGTTAAATTCTTACGTTCATCAGGGACTTAAAACACAGCAAGCTCCCGTTTGTCTCCAGCATTGGAGGCAATCTACGGTCATGTCCACGTTTCCCACGTTCATTTAAACAGCTATCAAACCGCTCAGGACTTCGTTTTTGTAAAAACTGGTTGTAGAGCATCAAAAACAGTCCGGCTGGAGCCCAGAAATTAACCCGGTGGAGGCTGTTCCAAGAGTCGAGTCTCCCGCCGGGAGGCTGCGAGAGTCTGAGCACAGCAGGATCAGCCCCCGCGCGCACCGGGACAGCCGCCGATGCTCTTTGTTAAAGAAACGATACAAGCCGCGGCGGCGGGGAATGGTGGTGGTGGGGGAAGAGACCCGGGCGTTTGCATGCATAACTGCGCCTAAGAAAGACCATTAGCGAGCCGCTGCAAATGCAGGACATCCCGGGCACCGTGTCATTGGCTTTTGTGCCCTGGAAGGCGCGTGAGAGTGCCCTGCTCAGAAGCTCCCCTTTGTGTGAAAGTGTGCAAACCAGAAGCTTGCAGCTCCCGCCTGGCTTCCCCTTTTTTTTCTCCCCCCCAATTCGCTGACACTTGGAACAAGATCCTCTTCCTCCTCCACTCACACGCGCTCTTTCACCCTGGCCCCGAAGATCCCGGGACTTGAGTTACTTCTCGGTGGCGGACGGAGCGAGGAGCGACAAAGGCTGGGGCGGGCGGTCGTGGCTCCCCGGGACGACCCCCCCCCCCAAACGGACGGGGGGCCGCCCGCCGCGCTCCGCAGCTGCGCGCTGGGCCGCCCGCCCGCCCGCCGGCCACCTCGGGCACCAACCGCCGCGCAGCCCGGCCGTTGGGCGGTGGTAATTTCTGGGAACGGGGCGGGGTCCGCTGTGGACGAGCCGGGAGGCGGAGCGGGCGGCGCCCCCGGTCGCCGAGCGGGCGGGGCGGGGCGCCACGTGCGTCAGTGGCCGGGTGGGGCGGGCAGCGCGCTGCTACCCGCCCGCCCGCGCCACCACCATCCAGCGAGCGCGGAGACGCGCGGGGACTCTGAACACCCGCGCTGACAAGAGTTTTATTTTTCAAAGCCTCACTTCCCTAAAGCGTAGACCTAGTGCGGAGCGGTCACGCGAAGACCTGGGAAGGGAACCCCGAGTTGGGGGGGGGGATGAGGGGTGACGGCAGAGACCCGAGAGTGGACCCAAGGGGTGCGCGTATCGTCCCGGCCCGGCTGCAGGTGCACGCGCGGCCCTGCCATCCCCACGCGCCCGTCCCGCGGCCGCAACGCAGAGCGCGCGACGTGGGGGTATGGAGAAGCCCCGGGGACGCGGAGCGGGACGAGTGGCGAGCGTGTCCACCTGAGCAGGCGGGTTAGGGCAAAGTTAGGCGCGGAGGAGAGGGCGGGATTCGAGAGCGCAGGAGGCGGGCTGCGGGGGGCCCGGAGGGCGGCGGGGAGTATAAATAGCCGGCCCGGTTTGACAGGCGCTGCGGTGACTGGCGGTGTCGCCTCCCCGGCGGCGCGCGGGGAGGGAGGAGCGCGCGGAGCGGCCGGGTGGGGGAGGCGGACTCCAGTGTCCTGGTGGCGGCGGCAGGAGGCCGAGGGGGAGGAGTCGAGGCGGGTGCGGAGGGCGGGGGCCGGCCGCTGCTTCCCCGCGCCGGGTTGTGTCGCCTCCGTCGCCTCGGCGGTTGGGGGGGGTCTGTGGGGCGGTGCGCGCGGTGGTGGCGGTGGTGGGGCGCAGCGCGGTTTTGTCTGGTCCTGCGGTGCGGAGCGGCTCGTGCGGTGGCCCGGGGAGGCCCCTTCGGCTTCCCGCAGGACGCCCGGCCAACGGCGGGCGTCTGCGGTGGTTCGGCCGGTCTGTGGCCCTGAGGGGAAGGGCAAGGGACACGGCGACGTGGAGGGAGAGCAGGTAAGAGCGCGGGGACGGCCGAGGCCGGCGGGAGCGAGCGAGCGAGCGGGAGGGAGAGGGAGGGCGCGGCGACCCAGCCGGGCCGTCCCGAGTGTCGCCTCCTCCCGGGCGCCCCCGCCCCGCGCCTGTGTTGTTTTCTCCGGCGGCCGCGGAGGGGCTTTCCGGAGGCTGGGGCGGTGACACCGGCGGAGCTGGGGGCAGGGCGGGAGCCCGCACCGGAGCGGCCCGGGGCAACGGTCGTGGCGCCGAGGGACCGCGGCGCGCGCTGTTTACCTCGCGGCGCCAGTCCTCGCCCGCCGGCCGGGCTGCGGGGGAAGCGCGTCCCGGGCGGCAGTTTCCGTCGCCGTTGGGCCTGCTCCCCGCCGCCCGGGCGGGCACGACAGGTTGTACCCCGCTGTTCTTTTATTCTCACTCTCCGCGAGCCCTCTGCCGCCGCCGGCGCCTCCTTGTCCCCGGGGGAGCGGGGCTGCAATCGCGATCTGCGTTTGCAACAAAACAACAACAAAAAACCTCGGGGCTCTTCCGAGCGCCCTGGTCCGGTGCCCGCCTCCCGGGTCCCCTGCAGGCGGAGCTGGCCCTGGGGGACCTCGCCGCGAGTGTCGTGGGCGCTCCGCGCGCCTTGGTTCCGACTCTGCCCCACCGGCGCTACGCGCGCGGCTGCCGGACCCACTCAAGGCTCCAGTGGGACATTTTCACTCTGCCAGCAAAGGACAGAAAAATAACCCCCGGTGCCGGGAGTCAGCCCCGGGGTAGTTTTCGATGCCCCTCATGGGCTAACTTGCTGGGTTGTCCTCAGAGAGCCACGTTCTCAACAAAATAGCCTTTCTTTAAGTTCTTAGTACTCTGTGCAGTGAGAGTAAGATGGGAGCCGCGTCACTGTAACCCCGGGACATCTTTCTCGTGTAGATGACATTACTCAGTGGTTTCTGTTTTAATCCGGCAGTGAGAACCTAAGAGAAGTCGCTCCTTTGAGCTTCAGATTTTTGCTTTTCTTTTCTCCGAGTCTCTTTAGGAGGCAAATTACTCACTTGCCCTAAGTGCCAGGATCGGAACAAAGTCGGTCCGGGCCTTACTGAGATAAGATTGTGTATTTGTGGGTTACAGTTTCTTCAGAGCGTTGAATGACTTCATGTGGGACTAGAAAAAAGGTTTATAGAAGGCAACGCAGTTCATTCATGTGGCTGTAGTCCATTCATCCAGTAAATACGAGAAGTAGAAATTTGAAGTGTCTTCAACTATTAAAATTTCATTATTTAATGTTACTTTTTGGGGAGACGGGGTTTCGAAGCAGGATAGAGTCTCTCTGGAGCTGAGCTGGAACTTGCGGTGTAGATCAGGCCCTCAAACTCACAGAGATCCGCCTGCCTCTGCCTCTACCTCCCAAGCGCTGCTATTTAAAGGCGTACAATGTTTTCCTATTTTAAACCTGATTACTTGGATTAATCATTGTACTTTGAAGGCATGAATAGTTACAAAATACCCACAGCATGTTTTGGAAAGAATTTGAAACTTTGGAGTTTTTCTATCCCAAGTTTCTTCAGTGGTTGTGGTGGGCCTACCAAATCAAGGTTGGTGATTTTACCTGTTCACAGGTTGTGTATCTTTTTTTTTTTTTTTTTGGTGAATGGGTCGGAGAGGGGAGAGGTAGAAGCATTGAAATACTAACCACATACCATTTAATTGATTATAAATGTACAAGTTCAGTGGAGTTTTAAGGTATATTCAGAGTTGCACAATTACTGTACTCAAATTTAAAGTATGTTTTTTACCCCTAAAAACATCATATGGGTCAGCAATGTGGCCCAGTAATGTAGTGTTGGCCTTGCATGGGGGAGGCTCTGAGTCGATCCTTACTACCAAGGAATCAAGAAACTAGCCGACCAAATCTCATACTCATTAGCCATCACTCATTTTGAGCCATCCTTGTGGCTCTGAGTAACCAATCACTTCATCTTCTTTGTATATCTAGGCATTTGTCAGTATTTCATGTAAGTACACGAGTACAAAATGTAGTCTTTGTGGTTGGCCTCAACATAGCATAAAGTGTTTGAAATTTGTGCATGTCATGGCATGTGTCAGTACTGTATTGTTACTGTTTTTGCTGAGTAATGCTCCTTTGCATGGGACGTTTCCTTACGTCTGCCAATTGATAGGGTCTTGAGCTTCCATCTCTTGGCTATTGTGAGTAATATTTGTCTGCAAACTTTTGTGTGCATTTGCTTTCATTTCTTTTTGGAGCGGTATTTTTTAAAGAACTCAGTCTTTTGTCATACTGTCAAAAATAATTCATCCAGTTCGAGGCCAGCCTGGTCTACAGAGTGAGTTCCAGGACAGGCACCAAAGCCACAGAGAGAAACCCTGCCTCAAAAAACAAAGCAAAAAACAAAAAAATTAATTCATCCATTTTGAGTGTAGAATTCAGTATTTCTTAATAAATGTATAGGATTGAGACTGTCCCAGGCTTTCTTTAGAATACGGTTTTATGTCTACCCCGAAAATATTCTGCAACCTGATTGTGGTTAGTCTTCAATCCCCAAAGTCCCAGCCCTGCCTGGGCAGTCACCAGTTTGTTTCTGCTTCCTGTGTTTACTTCCTCTGGTCATGCTGCATAGTGGAATCATGTCTATTTTTTAGGTTTGACATCTTTCACTTAGCACACTTTTGAGATTTTTCTATATTGTAGCATGTATTCGGACTTTATTCCTTTTAATTGCTGATAAGTAATATCTATTTTATGGCTATACCACATTTGTCAGTCGACCAGTTGATAGGTATTTGAATTGTTTCCAGTTTCAAGCTGTTGGAAGTGATACACCTTGAATGTTTATTTACAAGTCTTTATGTGGATGTATGGTTTCCTTTTTATGAGTAAACACATGGAAATAGAATTACTTGCTTAGCTTTCAGAGAACCCTCCAAATTATTTCTCAAAGTAGCAGTACCATGTTGCATGCTCAACAGTCATGTATTTGAGAAGCCAAGTTTTCTTCATGCCCTGTCAACACTTAATTAATGAATTAATTAATATTTTATGTGCATTGGTGTTTTGCTTGGCTCCCCAGGAACTGGAGTTACAGACGGTTGTGAGCTGCTATGTGAGTGGTTGGAATTGAACCAGGGGTCCTCTGGAAGAACAGTCAGTGCTCTCAACAGCTGAACCATCCCTTGTCAACACTCATTATTGTCTGTCCTTTTCAATTAAAACGGATATGATGTGGTCATGTTAGATATGAAGTGGCTAGCTCATTGAAGTTTTGAGTTACTATTTCCTTACTATTCATAGTGTTATTATCTTTTCATATAGGCAGTAATCATAATTGTTCTCTCCTATCTTTCTTTCTCATGGTTTGTTAAACATGCTAAACAAGGCCAGGTGGTGGTGATGCACGCCTTTAATCCCAGTACTTTAGAGGCAGAGACGGAAGCAGGCTGATCTCTGTAAGTTCGAGGTCAGCCTGGTCAACGTCTCAAAAAAACAACAAACAAAAACCATGCTAAAGGACAAACCATGCCTAACTCAACCACCAAGTTATGTTTACAGCCATTCATATATCTCATTTGATGCCACAGGTAGTCAACTTATGGTCCATCTTTATTTTATTTATTTTTTTAAAGTGTATTTATTTACTTTATGCGTGTTGGTATTTTTCCTTCATGTATGTCTGTGTGAGGGTGTCAGATCCCCTGGAACTGGAGCTACAGAGCTGTGAGCTGGCATGTGGGTGCTGGGAATTGAATCCTGGGCCTTTGGAAGAGCAGCCAGGGCTCTTAACCACTAGACCATCTCCCCAGCCCCCAAAGGATGGGATTTTTCTGTGTAGCCCTCTATAGACTAGGATGGCCTTGAACTCACAGAGATCTGCTTGTTTCTGCCTCCTGAGTACTGGGATTAAAATGTGTGCCACCACCACCTGGCCTATTTTAATTTTTTTTATAAACAATTTTAGGGTTGGGCTATCTGCATCTGAAAAAAAGCCATTTGAGTTTTGGTAGAGATTGTTTTGAATCTACATCAGTTTGGGGAGAATTCCTATCTTACCACATTGAACATGAGAATTTCATTTACTGATCTAAAGTCTTCACTTAGGATTTTACGTTCTTCAGTGAGTAAACCTTATACTTTAAAAAAGAAGCTGTAAACTGGGCGGTGCTGAGGCATGCCTTTAATCCGAGCATTCAGGAGACAGGCAGGCGAATCTCTGAGTTCTAGGCCAGAACTCTACAGAGTTCCAGGAGAGCTGGGACTACACAAGCTACCCTGTCCTGAAAAACTACAACAAACAAACAAAAACAAAGGAAAAAAGATGTATTTAAATGTATAATATAGTGTTGTTTACTATGGTCAACATGTGGTCTAGCAGATCTAGAATTTATTCATCTTGTACAACTGAAACTTTCATGTCCATCGGTGGATAGATAGCTAGGCATTGCCCTTTTAAGCTGCCAGTTCCTGGCGACCCCTGTTCTTGTGGCTACTTTAGATAACTTAGGTGAGTGTACTCGCGTTTCTGGGTCTGCCTTATTTCACTTAGCATAATGTTTTCAAGGTTCATCCCTGTTGCAAATAGCTTAATCTCCTTATTTTTAAAGGCTCGGCAGTATTCCATATATGTCTCTACTGTATGTATACTTCTTTCTTTCTCAGTTGACTTTCTGAGTATTTTATTCTTTTTGATGATACTGTGAATGGAATTGTCTTCATTTTTCTTTACATTTGTTTGTGTGTTTAATGTGTGTGCACGTGCCATGACGTACTGCATGTGTGGAGGCCAGAGGACAACTTTTGGGAGTAAGTTCTCTCCTCCCCCATGTGGGTACTAGGAATGGAATTTAGGGAGTCAGGTTTGGCAGCAAGTGCCTTTACCCTTGAGCCATCTCCTGGGTCCGTGGATGTAGTTGTCTTTTAAGATGCTGTGCCAGTTTTGTTGCTGGTATATAGAAGCTGCATTTATTTTTTGCAAATTGGTCTTGTATGCTTTTGTCTCTCTGAAGTATTTATTCTCCCAGTATTCTGGGTATTCCAGTTCTCTGTAGTATTTTACATACAGTACCGTATAACCTGTGAAGGTGTCTTTTTTACATACAGTACCGTATAACCTGTGAAGGTATCTTTTTTTACATACAGTACCGTATAACCTGTGAAGGTGTCTTTGCATTGTTCTAATCAGAATACATTCCAGTTTTCCTCTTTTCTTTCCTTCCTTTCAGTAGAACCACAAGGCTGATTAGCAATGAGCGAGAGCAGAAGGAGAGTTTGATGAGTTTCTTTATGTAGGTGCAGAGCTGGCTGTAGTTGTGTTTGTAGATGGTCCTCCTCTGCTGTGGTGTTGTTAAACATGCATGGGTATTAGACCAGTCAGAGCTCTTTCCATGTCCCTTGACATCACCAGTTGTGACAGTTTACTTAGGACTGCCCTTGGTTAGCATTGAAAGTCTCGAATTTTTGGGAAGTCCTTCAGTCCTATACAAATCAGTATGATTGGTAACTATAAGATAATATGGTTTGTCCTTTATTCCAATAATATGTTATTATTTTGTCATTTGACATTTCAAGTTTGAGGCAGGGTCCCAGGATAAATTCCCTTGGTCAATACAAACAATTATATATTGATGGATTTTGATTTAATGGTATTGACTTATTTTTATGTCTGTTTATAAGGGATATTGGTCTATATTTCTTTTCTTGCTAGATGTAGTTTTCTAATATTTTTTCGTTAAATATATTTTGATTTACTCTTTATTTTAGCCAGAAGGAGAAGTGCTGTCCCCTCTGGTTTAGTTCTGGAGTTACACTAACCTTGAGGATGGGTTGAGTGTTTTCTGCCTCTCGTTCTCTGTGAGGCTTTGTGAAGGGTTGGTATTATTCTCTGAATACATTTGGTAGAATTTACCACTGAAGGCATCAGGCCTGGGCATTTTTCTTTGGGAATTAATTAATTTGAGGATTGGTCTCACTCTGTTATAGTTCATCATGGAGGAAGCTAAGACAGGAGCTTGAAGCAGAAATCATAGAGGATTGCCGCTCATAGGCTTGTTCTCTGGCTGGCTCCTAGCTCGTTGTTGTTGTTGTTCTTATTTATTACTTCAGTCTCTGTGTCATGGTCTGTCCCTCCCCCCCACGAGTGAGTACTCTGGAGCTGGTGTTACAGGCGGTTGTAAGCCACTTGACATAGGTGCTGTGATTGAACTCTGGTCCTCCCCAAGACTCACCTCCCATTCCTGGATTTCTCTGTATATCTCTGGCTGTCTTAGAACTCTGTAGGCCAGGCTAGCCTTGAATTTATGGAAATCTGCCTGCATCTGCCTCCTGAGTGCTGGGATTGAAGGCCAGCGGCCACCACCACCTGTCTCTAGATAGCTTTTTTATGTTGTCTAGAATTATCTGCATGAGAAATCAATCGTTCCACCCTTAATCAAGTAATATATAAATTTGTGTGTGTAGGTGCACTATGCTGCAGAGCTCATGTGGTCAGAGGCTGGCCTCTTTTATACCTAACAGACTTCCCAGTGTACTGTTGGAACTCCCCTTTCCTATGGTATTTGTTTTCTTTCCCTTAAAGATAGATTCTCCAGGCTGCCCATGCTATCTTTGAATTCAGCACAATGCTCCTGCCTCACTGTGCTGAGTGCTGGCGCTTCCAGTATTTGCTACCATATGAAACAGTATAGTTTTTACTTTACTATAATCTATTTTAGACCAAGAACAACTTCGTTCTGACTTAGAAACTTGGCTCCAGTCTAGCTGCAATCCTCCCATCCTGTCTGTTAGCAGTTAGTGTACAATAGCACAGCCTTCTGTGTTTATCTTTCCTTTGTTGTCTTGAGATGGGACCTTGCTTCAGGGCCTGTGGTACTCTGGAACTGTTGCGTGTGACCCTTAAGTCAGCCTCCTGTACAGCTGAGTCTGCAGTCAGGCGCCACCCGCTCTGTCATTCTCTTCATGACTTCTGCTTTCTTTTTCAGTCGTGTGTCTTTTAAAAGAGCATTTTATATTTACTGCATGTTTATATCTAATTCTTTGTATGCTTTTTTGCTCATGGATTTGAGTTGTTCAGCTTAAAGAAAATTTTCTTTCTTTCTCCTTTTTGTTTTTTGAGACAACGTTTCTCTGTGTAAAAACTCTGACTGTCCTAGAACTTGCTTTGTAGACCAGGATGACCTCAAAGTCACAGAGATCCACCTGCCTCTATCTCCTGAATTCTGGGATTAAAGTCATGCACCCCAACACCTGGCATAAACTTTTAAATTTATCTATCTAATTTATTTATTTATTGCTTTTCGAGACAGGGTTTCTCTTTGTAGCTTTGGAGTTTGTTCTGGAACTCTCTTTGTAGCCCAGGCTGGCCTTGAACTCACAGAGATCTGCCTGCCTCTGACCCCCAAGTGCTGGGATTAAAGGCGTGCGCCACCACTGCCTGACTCATGGTTAGTTTAAACAGTTTTCAACTTTTATATAATTACTAATGGTTATTGACAGATATGAGCAGCATATATATCTGAAACATTAACTAAAGTTTTAGTTACATTTATTTATTCTGAATGGGTGTGCATTGATGTGGAGGCTAGAAAACAACTTGCAGGAATTGCTTCTGTCGTTCTACCATGTGGTTCCTAGGGACAGAGCTCAGGGAGTTGGATTTGGCAGCAAGCACTTCCACCCAAGACATGTCACTGGCCCTAAGAATCAGTATAGATTTAAAAGATCTATCAGGGACCTAGTGAGATGGCTCAGCTGTTATGAGCATTTGTGGATCTTGCAATGGACCCAGGTTTATTGCACATGGTGGGTCACAGTCATTCTTAACTCTAGTTCTGAGGATCTGATGCCCTCTTCTGAGCTTCGTGGGCGCCAGGCACTCATGCATGTGGTGCACCAGCGTACATTCAGGCAAAACACTCATACACATAAAATAAATTTAAAAAATCTAAAAAAGAAGATAGGTCATTTTGCAATGTAATCATTCTGTACAGTGGAAATAAAGTATAGATGGCTGGTTGTTGGCTCCTATTCTGGCTGTGGATCGGTCTCCTGTAAAGTAGACACAGCACACTGAAGGAGTAATAAGACTGAAAAGCCCGAAGACTACAGTATGAGTGGGAATAGTTCTAAAGTGTCAAAATCTTCACAGCTTTCCATATGTTGGGGGGCTGGAGAGTGGGCGTTAGAGTACCCAGCACCCACATGGGGGCAGGGCTGGCACGGGGTGGGCATCTGTCACCTCTTTCTTGCCATCTTAGGTATCTGTGCTTGGGCACACATACACATAATTAATTAAAACAAACCTTGAACAAAATAGCATTTTAGATTTTTTGGAAGATATTGTCACTAGTAGACAAAGTAACTGATTTTACTGTTCTCATGGGTTTTATATTTTGGAAGAGGAGACAGGTGTTAAACACTCAAACAAGGTGACTTTAGAACGCACATAACAGGGTGCTGTGATTTTAAATAGGAAATGGTGAGAGGGCTGTGTGCAAATGAGATGTCCACGGGGGAGGGGGAGGGAGCTTAGGAGAAGGTGGGAAGGGGAGGAGCGCTGTCCACCTGTTGACTGCTAGGCTGGGGAGCAAGAGCTGGAGGACTGAGTGCTGGGTATTGTGTGAGCACCTGTGTGCCTGGACCAGCCAGCCCAGGTAGGAGAAAAGTGTGAGGACAGAGGTCAGCTGGCCAGAGACGAAGACCTTTGAAATGCACCCTAAGGAGCATTTGTTTGTTTCTTTTTTCCAAGTGCGGAGAAAGCCACAGGAAAAGTAGTGTAGCAACTCTTTCCAGGCTAGGAAATTAATTTACAGCAGGATTTTTTTTTCTTTTTAACAGAGGGCGGGTAAATGTTATATGTAGGATTTTATGTAAATGGTGTTGGTTCTTATAAGGAATAACAGAAAAAAAATAAGTTTTCCCCTGGAAAAATCAAATACCATTGTGTATAAAGCTTTCACTTTGCTGGGTGATAGTGGCCTTTAATCCCAGCACTTGGGAAGCAGAGACAGGTTGAGTTCCAGGCCAGCCAGGTCTACACAGTGAGTTCTCAGACAGCCAGGCCTTCAAAGAGATCCTGTCTCAAAAAGCAAAACAAACAAAACGGTAACTTTTAGTACCTGTACCTGAACAGGAGCCTTCTCCATGTCTTTTTCCTGACCCTCAGCTGCTCTGCCCAGCGTCTGAGCATATGTGAAAGGTTAGGGGTCAAAGCCAGGTGGAAGTTTCATCTTGAGCTCCGATGGTGCGTGCTGGCAGCCATGTCGCCCTCTCGTCTCTGTGCTCATTGTTAAAGTAACCAACAAGATCGTAGTGGTTAGTAATAGAAATACGTCCCTAATTTTTCTACATATTTGCTATACAGCACCAGGATTTTTGGCCCTCATTTTTTGTATTTTGTTCCCTTTTGCATGTAATTGATTTTTTTTAGTAGAATCTTTAAATTTCTCATTTCCTATTACATGTCCTGAAACTATTTTCTTTGTGTTTGCCATTGGAGTTACATTTACTAACCTGCAGGAATGCTATTTGAACACTAATTTGAGTTTTGGCAGTGTGATTGTTAGTAACATAAAAACTCCACTTCTCTGGGGCTGGAGAGATGGCCCAGCTGTTAAGTGCACTGACTGTTCTTCCAAAGAACCCCGGGTTCAATTCCTGGCACCCACATGGCAGCTTACAACTGTCTGTAACTCTAAGATTTGACACCCTCACACAGACATCCATGCAGGCAAAACACCAATGCTCATGAAACAGAACCCTCTACTTCTGGGCTGGTGAGCTAATATAGCTAGCTCAGTGATAGAATTGCTTTTTTCATAGAACCCTGTGTTCAGTCTCCAACACCAGGAAAACAAAAACTCCTTTATGGTCCTCCATCTCTTTCAGTTTGATGTCACAAGACTTTGGCCTTCATGCGTGTGTGCCCCCAAACAAACCAAATTTTTTTCTCATTGAGTTAAATAAAAAATAAAATCTGTAGTTAAATGAAATTTATATTACTATTTTGGCTTTTAGACAAAAGTGTTTTGAACAAGCTTGTTAGTCTCTTAAAGCACACAGAAACAAAAGTGAGAGGAAGCACTCACAGCAACGCACAGTCTGCAGGCGCTGCCCTCGGTGTCCTGCTCTGACTCCTTCCACTTTATCTGAAATGTGGCTCTGCTCACCAGTAGTGAGCTCTGCACGTCTTGTCTGACGCTGTTGTCATGCCTCTGCTTTTGAAGGACGGGTCTGCAGAATATAGGGGTCTTTGTTGACAGCATTTTTTTTTCCTCTTGGCTCTTTGAATATATTTGTCAGACTTCTGACCACAAAATCTGACGACATAGTTCCTGATGATCTTTTGAGAAACCCTCACATGAGACAAATCATTTCTCTCGTGTTTCCAAATTTCTTTGTCTTTAATATTTAAGGTTTATTATTTATTTGTTTATATATTTTTTGAGACAGGATTTCACTGTGTAGTTCTTACTGTCTTGGAACACACTTTTTTTTTTTTGGAAGGGTTATCCTCACATTTATTTATTTAATTATTTTGAATTTATGGATTTTTTTTGTTTATTTTTTGCATACCAATCCCAGTTTCCCCTCCCTCTTTTCCTCCCTTTCCCCGCCCTTCTCCCCACGCGCTCAGAGAGGTTGAGTCCTCCCCTGGGAAGCATTAGAGTTAGGTCCTGCTGGTGCCTACACTGCCCAGCCACAGCACTGTCACCTGTGTCCAGGGGTCTAGTTCGGGCCTGTGCAGGTTCCACAGTGAGCTCCCACTATTTCTGGTCAGCTGATTCTGTGGGTTTCTCCATCATGGTCTTGACCCTTTTGTTCATATTATCGCTCCTCCTTCTTCACTGGAGGTTGCCCAGTGGTTAATTGTGGATCTCTGCATCTGTTCCCATCTACTACCGGGAGAAGATTCTAGCTTCTCTGTGATTGTGGGCTGTAGACTGGTTATCCTTTCCTTTATGTTTGGTATCCACTTATGAGTGAGTCCACACCTGTTTGTCTTTCTGGGTCTGGGCTACCTCAGGATGTTTTTTTTCTAGTTTCATTCATTTGCCTGCAAATTTCAAGATGTTACTGTTTTTTACCACTGAGCAATATTCCATTGTGTAAATGTGCTACACTTTCTTTATCCATTTTGATTGAGGGGCATTTAGGTTGTTTCCAGGTTCTGGCTATTACAAATAATGTTGCTATGAACATAGTTGAGCAAGTGCTCTTGTGGTGCCATTGTGCCTGTTTTGGGTATATGCCCAAAAGTGGTATTGCTGGGTTTTGAGGTAGACTGAGTTCTAATTTTCTGAGAAATCACCATACTTATTTCTACAGTGGCTGTACAAGTTTGCACTCCACCAGCAGCGGGGGAGCGTTCCCCTTGCTCCACATCCTCTCCAGCATAAGCTGTAGTCAGTGTTTTTGATCTTAGCCATTCTGACTGGTGTAAGATGGTATCTCAGAGTTGTTTGGATTTGCATTTCCCTGAGGAGTAAGGATGTTGAGCATTTCCTTAAGTGTCTTTCGGCCATTTGAGATTCTTCTGTTGAGAATTCTCTGTTTAGCTTTTTAATTGGATTATTTAGTAGTTTGATGTCTAGTATCTTGAGTTCTTTGTATATTTTGGAGATCAGCCCTTCTGTCACATGTAGATTGGAAAAGATGTAGATCTTTTCCCATTCTGTAGGCTGTCGTTTCGTCTTGTTGACCATGTCCTTTGCTGTACAGAAGCTTCTCAGTTTCAGGAGGTCCCATTTATTAATTGTTGCTCCCAGTGTCTGTGCTCTTCTGTGAGATTCAGTGTGGATGGATTTATGTTGAGGTCTTTGATGCATTTGGAGTTGAGTTTTGTGCATGGTGATAGGTATGGATCTATTTGCATTCTTCTACATGTCAACATCCTGTTATATCAGCACTATTTGTTGAAGATGCTTTCTTTTTCCATTTTATATTTTTAGCTTCTTTTTTTTTTTTTAAAAAAAAATCAGTTGTTCATAGGTATGTGGTTTAATATCAGGATCTTCGATTCGATTCTATTAGACCACCTGTTTTTATGCCAATACCAAGCTGTTTTCATTACTATAGCTCTATAATACGGCTTGAACTCATGGATGGTGATGCCTCCAGATGATCCTTTATTGTACAGGGTTGTTTTAGCTATCCTGGGTTTTTTGTTTCTCCATATGAAATTTAGTATTGTTCTTTCGAGGTCTGTGAAGAATTGTGTTGGGATTTTGGGATTACATTGAATCTGTAGATTGCTTTTGGTAAGATTGCCATTTTTACTATGTTAATTCTACTTATCCATGAGTATGGGAGATCTTTCCATTTTCTGATGTCTTCTTCAGTTTCTTTCTTCAAAGACTTAAGGTTTTTGTCATACAAGTCTTTCACTTGTTTGGTTAGAGTTACAAGATATTTTATGTTGTTTGTAGCTATTGTGAAGGGTGATGTTTCTCTGATTCCTTTCTCAGCCCATTTATCATCTGTATAGGCAGGCTACTGATTTTTTTTTTTTAGTTAATCCTGCCATGTTACTGAAGATATTTATTAGCTGTAGGAGTTCCCTGGTAGAATTTTTTGTGGTCACTTACGTATACTATCTTATAATCAGCAAATAGTGGAAGTTTGACTTTTTCCTTTCCAATTTCTATCCCTTTGATCTCCTTTTATTGTCTTACTGCTCTAGCTAGGACTTTGAGTACTATATTAGATATGGAGTGAGTGGGCATCCTTGTCTTGTTCCTGATTTTAGTGGAATCGCTTTGAATTTCTCTCCATTTAGTTTGATGTTGGTTGTTGTTTTGCTGTATATTGCCTATATTATATTTAGGAATGTTCCTTGTAGCCCTGATTTCTTCAAGACCTTCATCATGAAGGGGTGTTGGACTTTGTCGAAAACTTTTTCAGCATCTAACGAGGTGATCATGTGTTTCTTTTTTTTCTTTCAGTTTGTTTTTATGGTGGATTACATTGACAAATTTTCGTATGTTGAATCATCCCTGCATCTCTGGGAGGAATCCTACTTGATCATGGTGGTTGATTTTTGTGATGTGTTCTTGGATTCAGTTTGCCAATATTTTATTGATTATTTTTGCATCAATGTTCATAAGGGAGATTGGTCTGTAATTCTCTTTCTTAGTGTGTCTTTGTGTGGTTTGGGTATCAGGGTAACTAGCCTCAAAAACAGTTTAGCAATGTTCCTCCTGTTTCTATTGCGTGGAATAATTTGAGGAGTATCGGGATTAGCTTGTCTTTGAAATTCTGGTAGAATTCTGTGCTGAAACTGTCTGGTTCTGGGCTTTATTTGGTTGGAGGTTTTTGATGTCTGCTTCTATTTCTTTATGGGTTATAGATCTATTTAATTTGTTTATCTGGTCTTGATTTAATTTAGTTATTTTTTTTTTAAATTCATTGATTTTATTTATTTATTTTCTTTTATGTGCATTGGTGTTTTGCCTGCATGTATATCTGTATGAATGTGTCAGAGCTTGGAGTTATAGACAGTTGTGAGCTGCCATGTGGGTGCTGGTAATTGAAACAGGGTCCTCTGGAAAGAGCTGTCAGTGCTCTTAACCGCTGAGCTATGTCCAGCTCTCTAGTTTTGTTTTTTTAATCTTTATATTTCTTACTCCTGAAGGGGAGTGTCTTCGGGTTTCTTTTTTTCTTTTTTTTTTTCTTTTTAAAGGATTTATGTATTTATTATGAATACAGTATTCTGCCTGCATGTATGCCTGCACGCCTGAAGAGGGCACCAGATCTCATCATAGATGGTTGTGAGCCACCATGTGAATGCTGGGAATTGTACTCAGGACCTCTGAAAGAGCAGCCAGTGTTCTTAACCTCTAAGACATCTCTCCAGCCCTTAGTTTCTATTGCTGTGATGAAACACCATGACCAAAAACAAGTTGGGGAGGAAAGGGTTCCGTATCACTGTTCATCATTGAAAGAAGTCAGGACAGGAACTCTAACAGGGCAGGAACCTGGAGGCAGGAGCTGATGCAGAGACATGGAAGGGTGCTGCTTACTGGCTTGCTTCCCCTGGTTTGCTCAGCATACTTTCTTACAGCACTCAGGACCACCTGCCTGTGATTGGTCACACCCAGCATGGACTGGGCCTTCCCACGTTAATTACTCACTAAGGAAATACTCTACAGGTGGCCCTAGATCGTAGGCATTTTCTCAGTTGAGGCCCCTTCTCTCCAGTGACTACCTTGTGTCAAGTTGGCATAAAGCACAAGGAGGTACAGTGCCACCACTCTAGAACCTTTTGGTTGGGGCTTCAGAGATGCTTCGGCAGTTGAGCCTTTCTGGAGGGCCTGTTTGACTCTAGCACACCTGTTGTAACTCCACTTTCAGGGGTGCACCCTCCCCTCCTTTTAAATATAATAATAAAAAGGCCTTTTGGTTGATTGTAACACACTCCATAATTGGAACATGGGCTGTGCATGTTGGATCTGACCTTACTTAGTTGCCATTTAATGATTCCTTAGTCATCTAGAAGTAGTGATTTTACGTCTGTGGAAATGTGCTATCAGCCTTTGAAGATAACTTGTTTTATTAAGTATTTACTGTCTGAGTCATACTTTTTTTTTCTTTGGTTTTTCAAGACAGGTTTCTCTGTAGCTTTGGAGCCTGTCGTGGAACTCACTCTGTAGACCAGGCTGGTCTCGAACTCACAGAAATTCACCTGCCTCTGCCTCCCAAGTGCTGGGATTAAAGGTGTGCGCCACCACTGCCCAGCTGAGTCATACTTATTTAAGGCAAAATGTTTCTTTGTTTTGTTTTAAATAGAATTGTGTTAATACTTTCTTTTTTTCCTTTCTACTAGTAGTTCCAGAGAACCGCTGGTTTAGATTTTAGCTCTTGACGAGTTGGGAAAGCAGTGAAGGATGTTTAGACTACTTAACATTCAAATTGTAAGTAAAGCTTATTTCTGTTTGTTATGTTTGTTTGGAAAACAGATTTTAGAAATAATAACAGGGAGCTTTAGTATGATGGGATTGTAGATTTTTTTTTTTTTTTGAGACAGGGTTTCTCTGTAGCTTTGGAGCCTGTCCTGGAACTAGCTCTTGTAGACTAGGCTGGCCTTGAACTCACAGAGATTTGCCTGCCTCTGCCTCCTGAGTGCTGGGATTAAAGGCCTGTGCCACCACCGCCTGGCGGGATTGTAGATTTTTCTTCAATTTTTTTTCTCTTTTTGTTTTTAAACTTTTAATTTATTTTTTATGTATACACTATTCTGCCTGTAGCATGTCTGCCTGCATGCAAAAGAGGTTACCAGATCTCATTTCAGGTGGTTGTGAGACATTATGTGGTTGCTGGGAACTGAACTCAGGACCTCTAGAAGAGCAGCCAGTGCTCTTAACCTCTGAGTCATCTCTCCAGCCCCTTCTGTAGTCTTACGATATAAACACTTCCTTTTTAACTTTCTGTCTAAGATGCAAAAGAAGTTCCTGGAGAGATAGTCCAGTGGCTAAGAGCACTTGCTGCTCTTTCAGAGGACCTGAGTTCAGTTTTTTTGCACCCACGTCCAGCAGATGGCAACAGTCTATACTCCAGTTCCAGGGATCTGACTCCCTCTTCTGGCCTCTGCATGCATTTACATTCACATGGTGTTCATACATATACTCAGGCACACACACATACACATTAAATAAACAAAAAATATGTATAAGATGAACTTTCTACTTTTTTCCAGGTACTTCATTTTATAGTAAACATTTACAGAAATTCCTTATTATTTATTCCTATTTGATATGATGCAGTAGTCAGTTAGTATGAGTGTAAGATTAATGGAATAATTTATTAGAAGTATCAGTTTCCTGCTGGAGCAATGACTCAGTGGTTAAGATCCCTGGCTGCCCTTCTAGAGGATCCAGGTTCAATTCCCAGCACCCACATGGCAGCTCACAACTGTCTGTAACTCCAGTTCCAGGGATTCTGACACCACACACAGACATACATGCAGGCTAAATACCAATGCACATAAAGTATAAATAAATACATTTTAAGAAAGGAGGAGGGAGGAAAATCTAAGAAGACCCTCTGGCGATGTTTGTAAACGCAACAGTTGTGTAACCCACAGCCCAGGTATAGCACCAGTGCGTTCAGTGCTTAAAAGAGTTTAAAAATAGCTTTTAAAAAAGATTTTTTGGGGGGCTGGAGAGATGGCTCCAAAGTTAAGAGTATTGGCTGCTTTTCCAGAGGTCCTGAGTTCAATTTCCAGCAGCCACATAGTGTTTTACAACCATCTATCATGAGACCTGGTGCCCTCTGCTGGCCCGCAGGGATACGTGCAGACAGAACATTGTATACATAATAAATAAATCTTTAAAAAAAGATGTATTTTTAATTACGTGTGTGTCTGTGTGTGAGTGTGCTGTAGGAAGAGAGCGTTGGCTCTGCCTCCCTTTCTGGCGTTAGAGGTGTGTGCGATCACTGCTGGGCTGAACTCATCACTCTTTTTTTCTTTTTGGTTTTTTGAGACAGTGGTTCTCTGTGTAGTACTGGCTGTCCTGGAACTCACTCTGTAGACTAGGCTGGCTTCAAACTCACAGTGATCTACCTGCCTCTGTCTCCCAAGTGCTGGGATTAAAGCACCCCACCACCTCCTGGCCAAACTCGTCACTTAACCAATGAGCTGTTAATTTTTAAACCAATGAGCTGTTTAATCTCCAGCCCAGATTAAAATAAAAATCTGGCCAAGCATTGGTGGCGTTCACCTTTAATCCCAGAACTCTGGAGGCAGAGGCAGGTGGATCTCTTTGAGTTTGAGATAGCCTGATCTACAGAGAGAATTCCAGGACAGCCAGGGCTATACAGAGAACCCTGTCTCAAAAAAACAAAACAACAACAAAATCTGTTAAAATGTTCCAGGTATAGCCAGGTGGTGGTGGTTCAGGCCCTTAATCCCAGAATTCTGGGAGGCAGAGACAGGAGGATCTCTGAGTTCGAAGGCAGCTTGGTCTGTAGAGCGAGTTCCGGGAGAGGCTCAAAAGCTCCAGAGAAACCCTGCCTTGAACCAAACAAACAAATTCTGGTGTAATACTGCATCTCCATAAAAGAAAGAAGTGCTAATATTATGTATATGGGTGTTTGGCCTGCCTGTATGTCAGTGCATCATGGGTGTGCCAGATGTGGAGGCCAGAAGAGGGCACTGGATCCCCTGGAACTGTAGCTGTAGATGGTTATGAGCTGCCATGTGGATGCTGGGAACTGAACCTGGGTCCTCTGGAAGAGTAGCCAGTGCTCTTAAGTGTTGAGAAATCTCCCCAACCCAAGGAAGTTTTAGCATTATGTCTTTTATAATACAGTACCCATCCTTATACAATAGCTTGGTAAAATATTGTTTGATAAGTTAATGAATTTTTAAGTAGAGTGCTGTTTAATTCCTTCTTGACACAGACGTAGAGGCCTATATCCTTTTTAATTAAACAGTTAAATTGTTTTATATCTTAACTATATGTCTTTTAACAATTTCAATTCTTCTTTTTAGACCCTCTGGTTTATCATCTTTAGAAGACTGGACTTCTGGATGTCTGATCTACTGCATCTTTATTGAATTAAACCATGAAAATGAAACCTATAGCCCTGGCCATCATCTTTGAACTCTAATTACATTGATTCGTACCATTTGAAACTTCCTCAGGGAATAAACAATGACATCGGCAGTGGCTGACAGTGGAGGTTCTGTTCTGGAGCTTTCCAGCAATGGAGTAGAAAATCAAGAGGTTAGGCATTTACTGTATTTTATCTCTGTTTTGTTAATAGAAATCAATACATGAGTTAATCTTGACGTAAATAACAGAAACGGGTATTTGAGAGAAATGCACAGTGCATAAAATTGTACATGTGTTTCTATGTCACTTAATAACAGTGAACAGAATGATGCAAGATGTGTGTGCTAGGATGAATTTGGAGGAGAAAAGAGAAGGAAAGAAGTATGTTATATTAGTTTTGGATTTGATGCAGGTAGGATTTTGAGTCTCTAAGTGTGTTTGGTTGTTTTGTTGTTGCAGATAGAAAGCACTAAAGGAAGAGGCAAGAGTAGAGAACAGATTTTCTACTTTGCTTTCTCTTCCCACCCTTGGGTAGAAACTGAGTGTGGAAACAATGCAGTTGTAACAGTGCTGTCATGCAGGTGTCTGGGTAGCGGCACCTTGGGAAATGGACGGTAGTCAGTGTCTTGGAAGTCTCTTCTCTGTGAGATGCTGCTGTGGGTTTGGTGCCATGATAATGAATGGATCAGGTCCTGCCTGATAACAGTGAGGACACTTGTGTGTGTGTGTGTGTGTGTGTGTGTGTGTGTTGTGATCTGGAGCATTTTCCTTGCTTTGTGTCTGTTTGGTTTGTAAGACACGGATCTACTGTGGGAAGACTCATGGGACATACTTTTCTTTTGTCAGTGGTTTTGCTAAGTCCTACATGTTCCCTTTGTATTTAAAGACTACTTCTAGGATTGGAGAGATGGTTCAGTGGTTAAGAGCACTGACTGCTCTTCCAGAGGTCCTGAGTTCAATTCCCAGCAACCATATGGTGGCTCACAGCCATCTATGAGACCTGGTCCCCCCTTCTGGCATGCGGGCACACACATATGGAAGGAATGCTGTACACATAATAAATTAAAAAAAAAAGACTACTTCTAAAAAGGGTCAGAGTCCATTAGAAGAAGCCCAGGTTAACGTCTTCCTTTAAGATTCACTCAAATCCTCCCCCCACCCCCAATTCACTTTCTGTATATCACCTCTATGGTATGGGTTATCAGAGATCAAGTCCAGGGTGAGCTCTCTCATCTGATTATCACCCAGTGAGTGCTGCTTCTCTTTCAAATTATTTTTCTGTGCCCTATATCTTTATAGTGTTGGTATTTACCATGTGAGGAGAGCTGCCGTGTACAATGGATTTGCAGAGTATATTTATGTTTTGTTGATTAAAAAGATAACAGTATGGGGGACAAGGATCTAGGTTTGTTTCCAGAAGCTTACTTTACTTTTTCCTCCTTTACATGGAATCCCAAGGATTTCTAGTCAGAACATAGCATGGAGGAAAAAATTGTGAATTTATCAAGTTATTATTGACTAATGATTAATGTGGTATAACAGGGCAGTTATATTCTATGGAAGGATGTCAGAAGAAGCCAGCCTGCTTAGTTGACATTTGAAGTGCTGTGGTACCAGCGTGGGAACAATTTTCTGTTCAAATTCCACAACTATTCATCAGTTCTTTTATATTTTTTTAATTTTTTTTTTTTTTTTTTGGTTTTTTGAGACAGGGTTTCTCTGTAGCTTTGGAGCCTGTCCTGGAACTAGCTCTTGTAGCCCACGCTGGTCTAGAACTCACAGAGATCCACCTGCCTCTGCCTCCCGAGTGCTGGGATTAAAGGCATGCGCCACCACTGCCCAGCATGTGATCTTAACTACTGAGCAATTTCTGTGGTCCTGAAAGAAGATTCTTAGTGAAATGGTATACATATACATAGATTTGATAAAATCTCTTACTTTTTAGATGTTACATCTCTGGACTCCTATTTAACAGTTAAGTATTGGACATTTTCTTTAAAATTAAACACAACATGCTGTGTGATGATAATACTTTAAAAGTCAGGATGTTAATGCACATCTGTAATCCCAGTGTGTGGAAGGCTGAAGCTGGAGGCTCATGAGTTCAAATCCAGCTTTGACTGCATATTGAGACACTTTCTCAAAAAACAAAACCAAAAAGTGCTCAGGAGGCAGAGGCAGCAGATCTCTGAGTTCAAGGCCAGCCTGGTCTACCTAGTGAATTCCAAGAAAACTAGAACTACACAGAAAAACCCTGTCTTGAAAATAACCCAAAACACAACAAAACAAAATCAATGTCTTGAATAAAGCAATATTGAGACACTATCTCAAACAAACAACAGCCAAAAAAAAAAAAAACAAAAAACCAAAAAAACAAAACAAAACCCAAAACAGAAACCCTAAACCTTTAACAAAGAACTACACTTTACACTTGGATGGGAAGATGGGAGGATCCGTGCTGTGGATAATGTTATTTTTCTCAGCAGCTATGCACACAAGCTGACAATAGAAATAGCTCTCAACCCTTTGAAGTAAAATAGTTGTTTATTTCTTCTAACACCGCATGCGCACAGAGCTGGTGAGCTGGCCCAGCTTGGAGGGACTTTTGCCGAGCCTCATGGCTGCAGTTTGATGCCTAGGATATGCATCGCGGGAGAAGAGATTTGACATTTGACTCTGGCCGGTTGTCCTCTAACCTCCACATGGATAACACACACTCCCCACATATAACTAAATGATTGTAATTTAAAAATCTGTAAAATTAAAAGTATAGTTTAGACTGCTATTCACATTCACACACTGGAATATAATGTCTTAATTTTTATTTTTGTTTTTTGAGACAGGTTCCCATGTAGATCAGTGTGGCCTTGATCTCAGTATGTAGCCAAGTATATATATATATATTTTAAGATTTATTTACTGTGTATACAGTGTTCTGTCTGCATGTATCCCTGCATGCCAGAAGAGAGCATCAGATTTCATTACAGATGGTTGTGAGCCACCATGTGGTTGCTGGGAATTGAACTCAGAACCTTTGGACGAATAGTGCTCTTAATCGCTGAGCCATCTCTCCAACTCCTCCAAGAATAATCTTAAGCTTCTGACTCTTGTGCCTCTCCTGAATGCTGAGATAACAGGCATGTACCACCATCATGTGGAGCTGGGTATTGAGCTCAGGGCTTACTGTGCATACCTGACAACTGAGTCATAGCCTCAGCTCCAGTGGTTGAGGTTTTCTTACTTTATATGTGTGAATGTTTTGTCTGCATATATGTATATGCACTATGTGTATGCGGATACCAGAAGAGGACATCCAGTCCCAGGGACTGGAGTTATAGACAAGTGTGAACTGTCATGTGGGTGCTGGAATTTGAACCAGGGTTCTTTGCAAGAGCAAATAGTGCTTTTAACCACTGAGCCAGCTCTTTACCTTGAGGTTTGAAAATTTAGAGCCTTTATAAGGAATATGTGTGCTATTTAGTTTGCATTCTATAGTGATGAGAGGCAGGAATACAAAGTCAGGTACAGGTAAATTCTTTGCAAAAATGAAGTCAGCTACCTGCAATTGAGTGCTTTCTTCAGGATGCCAGGGTGAGCGTGTACTCCTTTTTTCCAGCATGCTCTACTTTGCAGCTGCTCATGGTGGAAGTATTTCCACTTAGCTTCCAGTTACGCTGTGTGGTTAGATCATTTTTTTAAGAACCTCGAATAGAACTTTATAGATGACATCTACTTCCAGAGAAACACAATGGGAGATTTGCACTTAGGATTGTGATGGAATAGTGGAGACCAGACTGCCAGCACACACACAGGAGAACAGCATATGGTGACACTGTGCTCCCGGAAGACAAGGGCATTTCTGAGACTGCCCTGGCTGGCTGCTTGGAGCTGCTTTCCTTAGGAAAAGGAACAGAAAGTGAAGTGAACTGCTCCTTGAATCCAGGAAGCAAATCTTGGAAAAGTTCAAATAAACTCCTGTGAAGGATATAGTATCCAAAAGGCAAAGAAGCACCCTTCCCAAAGAAAGAGCTGCATGTATTGCTGGGGCTCCTGTTGTCTCTGATTGGAACACACAGTGGTTTAGGTATAGCAGACTCCATGAAGGCCAACAAGGACTGGCCAGAAAGGCACGAACTCAGTTCCTGTGCTGGGAGGTACTGACTTTCCAGTCATCAAGGCGGAAGAGTCCTTGCTAAAAGCCTGTTAAAAACCCCCATAAGGGTCATGTCTTACATAGCAGAGCTAAATTAGCTCTAGAATTAGGGATAGTTGAAGTTTACCATGGGAAGGTTTAAAATATGCCTCAAATATTGATTTAGGGTCTAGGGATGTAGTTGTCTAGCCAGTACAAAACCACGCTAGATCCCTGATATTGCTCACTTCCCTGAAAAAGTCTATCTATACCATAATACTTACTTTCTTTTAATATTTTATTTTATTTTGAGACAGGGTCTCACTATATAGTGCTGGCTGTCCTGGAGCTTGCTTTGCAGGCCAGGCTGGCCTTGAACTCACAGAGATCCACTTGCCACTGCTTCCTGAGTG
This sequence comes from Ondatra zibethicus, assembly GCA_004026605.1. Classification (NCBI taxonomy): domain Eukaryota; kingdom Metazoa; phylum Chordata; class Mammalia; order Rodentia; family Cricetidae; genus Ondatra; species Ondatra zibethicus. Next base: position 60,557 of record PVIU01004424.1, on the reverse strand, counting down.
CTGGAATTAAATGTGTGTATTATTATACCCAGTATGTAAAATCGTTTTAAAAATTACTCAGCAGGGCCTGTAGAGATGGCTCAGAGGTTAAGAGCACTGACTGCTCTTCCAGAGGTCCTGAGTTCAATTCCCAGCAACCACATGGTGGTGGCTCACAGCCATCTGTAATGAGATCTGGTGCCCTCTTCTGGCCAGCAAGCATACAGACAGACAGAACACTGTATACATAATAAATAAATCTGTAAAAAAAATTACTCAGCAGAAATAAAATTATTGTGCAGTTTATAATGTGAAATAAATGCATGACAGCAGAATAAAGGATGTGGTTAGAGAATTAGAATAATACTGTTATAAGATTCTTATATCAAATATAAAGCTATATAATATGTATTGACAAATTAAAAAGCATGCTATAAAATGTAAAGCAATCACTAAGAAATTAATTAAAACATCTGATAAAGCCAATAAAATTGGAACTTAAAATACTCAGAACAGTTAGCAAAGAACAATATGATAAACCTAATTTTATTGACATTAAATGTGCCTCGCACACTCAAATAAGAAATAGGTAAATAAATATATGTAAAAACATAAAAATGAAAACTTAAGGATCTGATACATGACTGTAATTACATCTCTTGGGAAGGTGAGGCAAGAGAATCATTAGTTCAGGGCTAGTGTGGGTCATCTTCTGTGACCGATTCGCAACAAAACCTAAAACTTACAGGTTCGAGAGATGGTGGTGCTCACCTTTAATCCAGGACTCATGAGACAGAGGCAGGCAGATCCCTGATTTTGAGGCCAGCCTGGTCTACAGAGTGAACTCCAGGGCAGCCAAGGCTACACAGAGAAATCCTGTCTTGAAAAACCAAAAGAAAAAAAGTGAAAAGAAAAACCAGTGATTGGAATAGAAGAATATTTATAACACATATGGTTCTTTCTTCCTTTTTTCTTATTTATTATTTTTTTGTGACAGAGTTTCTCTGTGTGTAGCCCAGACTGTCCTGGAACTCGTTTTGTAGACCAGGCTGGCCTGGAACTCACAGAGATCCGCCTGCCTCTGCCTCCCCAGTGCTGGGATTGAAGGGGCGTGGCACTCAGTGGCATGGAAACACGTCAGCAGACTCCATTGTCTCTCAGTTCTTCCGTCTGGAGCGGAACACATCTGATGGGGGAACGCGAATAAAGGAATCCCAGCTAGCTCCTAAAATATACTAAGGTTTTCTCTATTAAAAGGGAACACATGGATCACCATGAGGAAACAACAGGAATGGAGAGTGAGAGAGAGCCATAGGGTGGTCCTGCTGGCCTTTTGGTACCAAAGCCACGCCCTACCTGGTCCAGCCTCTCAAAGGCCATTAATCCCATCATCCACCTCTGGATGTTGCCACACTGAGGACCAAGCTTCCATTACTTGAGCCTTTGGAGGAGGGTGCACTTAAACCTTATTGAAGCCACGGGCAATCTCTAGAAAATATAAAACAGTAAGATGACGGTGTCCTATTAAAATAGGAAGAGGGGCCGGGCAGATGACTCCGTAGCTAAGAAGGCTCTGAGGGAGGTGGAGACAGGAGGCTCACTGGGACGTGTTGGCTTGCAGAGAAAGCTGAGGAAACATGAGCTCCAGGAAAGACCCTGGCCTGTGCGTGTGCGTGTGCATGTGTGCATGCATGCACATTAGAAAAGATTGTCTGTCTCCTCTCTATCTAGAGGCAGTCCTTTGTCCCTCAGTGCAGATATCCCCTCCTCCTCTCCCTTGTTCTCTTCTTCTCCTTCATTCTCTGTCTCCTGTCTTTTTCTCCTATTTCCTGTCCTTTGTCCTTCTGGGGTAAATAAATCTTTGTGCTTGGGAAAAACAAAAACAATCGAAACAGATGATTCGAGTAATTGTATGAATGGCCAACAAGGAAAAAAAAACAACCTGTTCAGTATTTTGGCCATCAAAGAAATGCAAATGAAATGTCAAAGATCCTGCCACATGCTTGGCATGGCGCTCATTGCGTAGTGGCCCCACGTGTTAGAAAGGGTGAGCTTGGCATGCTCGCACACTTCTAGTGGAAATGTCATAAGAGCTGTTTTGGAAAATAATTTGGCAGTTTTTTAAAATTAAGTGTAGATTGTTGTCTTATCTGGCAGACTCCTACCTTATATTTTGAGGGAGGGTCTCTCACTTGAGGGTAGAGTTTGCCTGTTCAGCTGGCTTTTCCCAGCATCCCATCCCTGTTAAACACTGGGGTTACAGGCAGGTCACCATGTGGAAGCTGGAGATCCAAACTCTGGCCCTCATGCATGTGGGTAAAGACTGAGCCAGCACGTGAATAAACATCAGCACAACAAGATGCACACAAAACACAATCTGTTGATTCCCATATACAATTTAAAACTAGACTAGTGAGGTGGCTCAGCAGGTAAAGGTGCTTTCTGACTTTGGTCTCTAGGACCTCCATGTGCATAGTGGTGTGCGTGCGTGAGTGCATGTGTTAAAGTGAGCGTATTACCTGGACGAAGCCGATTAGAAACAATTAAATCTGAAAACAAGATCCTTACCTGCGGCCAAGCTTGATTTCACACTCCTTTACTCAGCACTGGGAGGCAGAGGCAGGTGGGTCTCAGAGGTTTGAAGGCACTGTTAGAACTTACAGTGCAGTTGCCTGGGGACAGCTCAGTGGTAAAGTGCTTGATGGACCTTGATGGTACTATTAGCTCCAGGTTCAGTGGGAGACTCTGTCCTAGAAAATGAGGAGCTTGTGGCTTGGAGATATGGGTCAGGGGGTAAAACTTGTAGCAAACAAGCTTAGGCCCTGAATCTGAATCTTCAGATCCCACATAAAGCCAGCACAGTACAGTGTGTTTTGTGGTGAGATTGGGGTCAGAGATAGAAGGGTCCCTGAACAACGAAAGAGCCTGTCTCACACAAGGTGGATGCAGCAACCAACACCCTAGGTTGTCCTCTGACCTCCGTGTGTGGCTTCACCACAGACAAGGTGAAGATGGATGAAGACCCCGTGTAGACTTCTGTCCTCCACATGCATGTGCACATACATGAGCCTGTGTATGTGCATGCAGCCCCCTCCTCTATACAGGAAATCCAGTTAGGCTTGAATTTCAGAGAAGCAACATTTTCCCAATGCGAATTGTTATATGTGTGTTTTCCTGAATTTAATCATAATTGGGTATTCTGTGTTTTCTTTGTTCAATCTGGCAACCCAAGCCTATAGAGATTTAGTTAGGTTGCATCCAGATTTTGGGTTTCATCTGTTGCATACTTTAGTAACTTGAATAAAGTAATCCTAAGAAGGTAGGGAATGTTTTAATTTTTACTCTGCCTCATCTTTCTTCCTCCAGTAAACCATATCTCCTCCAAACAGTAGATACTCTGCGTATCTGTCTGCAGTACCTCTGTTCTCCATCGTTTGGTAGCACAAAAGTCATGAAGTTACTTGTTGTCAGTATATATGTGTTCAGTACGTGAATACCTGCTAAAGGTGGAATCTGTAATGTTGTGTTCTTTGAACAGGTGCTTAAATTCTGCATCATGTGCTGTGTGCATCTTTGAGGACTTAAGTGTAACTAACTTTTGCTGTCTAATAATCTCACTGTCTAGTTAAGGATTTGGATGTGTAAATACAACAGAATGCCATAAATAACCTTAATGTTAGGCATACAACTTGTGTCAGAAGGACTTCGAGTAGAACAATACCGTTGGGGGGGTTAAAGGAATGGGATGGAAAGCCATTAGTAGAGGGAAAGGATTTGGGCAGACAAATAGGCTACAAAATGACATGAGTCATTTTGACATAGGAAGATTTACTCTAGGAGCTGAGTCACACAGCTTGTGTGTAGTTCTGTAGCAAGAAGCTGGCAAAGGTGGCGGGCCAGTTTGATGGGGCTGCTATCTAAAACATCCCATAAACTGAGTGGTTTCACAAATGAAATTATAGTCTCACAGTTCTAGAGTCCAGAGTTTTGAAATTATGATGTTGGCTGTGTTATCGTCTTCCGAGAGCTGTGAGATCTGCCTTATGTCCGGTAGCTGGTGCAGCTTCACAGTCTGTTCGGTATGAAGGGAGAATTCTGTGTCTTCATTGGCTTCCTTCCACCTCCACCTGACTGTCTAGGTTGTCCTTTTCTATAAAACTAGTCAGATTGGGCCACGGTTCGGCCTACGGGTCGTATCTTACCTCTGCAAAGATCCATTAAAAATAAGGTCACAGTCACAGGCAATGGGTGAAAGCATACATCAGCACTTTAGAAGAAACAGTTCAATCCATAACCAGTGTGAAAATCTTGTGTTTTAACCTATTAGACAAATACAGGACCATTAAAGCTTTTTGTGCCAAGAAAGAAGTGACATAGTCGGTCCCAATTGTGCTGTGACGAGGTGCCTTCAAAGTAGGTATGAGGACTGCTCCTGCTGTTCTAGAATAACGACAGCCGCCAGTAACTGATTTCTTCCTGCGATATGCACCGTGGCACGTGCTTTGTGCTTACTTGGTTTTCAAGAAGTTTATAACATAGTATTAGGACTAACTTCCTAAATATGAAGAAATAGGGTTAGAGAAAAACAAATAGGAGAATGAAAAGAGACTGATAATTTAGTTCAAAATTTTAGTGTTGTATCTTGTGTAAAGTTGAAAATGGCTAAGTTGAAAATTGAAGTTGCCTGTGGTTGGATGAAGGACAAGGACTTGTGCCAGTGGTACAATGAGAATGGGTGGTCTCATCACCTGAAGAGGGAGCACAAGTGGAAGTGAATATGCTGAGAGGACACTTGTGATCTGGGCAGTGTGTATTCAGTGGTGATGGGGGAGGAGCTGTGGTGGACTTAGGTGTGAACAAAGGGAAGCACAGGAGGTAAATGGTTGATGTGTAAGAGCACAGACGGAGCCGCCAGCTAGTCCAGGTGCCTCTTATATGTTGTGCTTGGCCTGTTCAAAGATTTACTTTCAATTAAAAAAAATACGTGTGTGTGTGTGTATGTGTGTGTGTGTGTGTGTGTGTGTGTGAGAGAGAGAGAGAGAGAGAGAGAGAGAGAGAGAGAGAGAGAGAGAGAGCGCTGTGCAGGTGCTGGTGGAGGTCGGATCCTAGAGCTGGATTGCAGGTGGTTATAAACTCCTGATGCAGGTGCTGGGAACTGAACTTGGGTCCCTGCAAGAACATTATCCCTCCTAACTGCTGATTCATCTCTCCAACTCCCTTTGACTACATTTCTAAACACAACTGCCGAGGTCTTTAAAAGATAAGTGTGTGTGTCTGTGAGTGTCTTTGTGCATGTGTGGGTCTCTGTGTGAGGTAAAATTACATGGTTTGGTGCAGTAGATACTTTCAAGTTTGTTGAGCTCTGTTGGAGCCTGTGCCAACAGAAATCAACGGGGAGTACTTGGGAGGGGGCGCTGAGGCTAAAGAAATGTTAGAGAAATTGAAACAGAAAACACAGTATAGACTCGGGACTGCCAGGGACTGCTGCAGCACCAGTGACCTCCAAGGCCTCCCCAGACTGGATTCCCATTGTGTCCTACCCCATCTCGCCTTCCACTTTCCCACACCTTGGCACAGGAAACCAGGAGCAGCTCTTGACTTGGGGGCGGGGCGGTGGGCTGTGGGGAGCCTGTGGAATGTGCCAGATGCTGTGCACAATACTCTTAACCCGACCGAATTCCTTACTCACCAGAACCAGTGTTGTACTGATCCACTTGTAATGGTGATAATTGGGGACCAGGAGAACCCCAGCCTCATCTGCATCCCTGCCAGAGGGCCACAGAACTCAGCAATTCCCCAGATTCTGGGTCTACTGGGCCTCCTGATCCTACTTGGGGGTCAGAGAGGAGAGGAGTCTTCAGGGCATTTCCTGGTTGCTGCCACAGGGATAGCAGCTGGGGGAGGTGAGGGTCTGATCTTGGCCAGTCCTACACTGGGAGCAACCCTATTACCTCCAGAACCTACGTCTGTCCCCTCCCCTCCCCTGCTGGGCAGCACAGATCAGCTGATTACCTCACCTCATCTGGCATTCCCAGGCACCACAGGACTCCAGGCAGCTTCCGGCAGCAAGGGGTCTTGAGGCTGCTGCCTCCCCGGTGCTCCTGAAGCCAAAGAATGGAAGTGGAGAGCTGGGCTGTGGGGAAGTGTAGAACAGGAGAGTACTATTTGAGATTTGAAATCTCGAAATTATAATCCAGACATGATGGAAACTATCTGTAATCGCAGCACTTGAGGTACTGAGGCAGTGGATTGCTGCAAATTTGAGTTTCTATGTGAGGGGCCAAATAAAGAAACTGCTGACATGACTGTTCCATCAGGGGGAAGAGAAGAAAGAACATCCAGAGGCAGCTGGCAGAGTCCAGGGCGGACAGAAAAGGAGGCAGCCTGGACATGGCCAGGGCTAGGGGGTGGGAGAGCAGGAGACAGAATAGCTGGGGAGAACAGTGGAGATAGCAGGAGACAGAGTATGGGGAGGGAGGAAAGCAAGAGATAGGGTCTGCTTGGGAGTAGTGGAGGATAGCAGATTAAAAAGAGGGGAGTAGCTTCAGGGAGGGAAGGGCCAGGAGACTATCGTGGATTTGAAATGCATAACAGTATTTATTTGTGAGTAGGGCTGGCGGGTGCCTGGAGGCTGGCATGGGCTTTGCTATGCAACCACAAGTAGCCAAATGTGACTCTTTCTGGCAGATAGGAGCCAATTTCACAAATTTTTGAGAAATGCTGACTTTTTTAAAGTTATGCATACAACATTCTGCCTCCATGCATGCCCGCACGCCAGAAGAGGGCGCCAGATCTCATTACAGATGGCTGTGAGCCACCGTGTGGTTGCTGGGAATTGAACTCAGGGCCTCTGGAAGAGCAGCCAGTGCTCTTAACCACTGAGCCATCTCTCCAGCCTGAAATGCTGGCTTTTATCTAACCACCAGAAATCCTCCTATAGTTCATCTTTTTTTTTTACATTTTTATTGATTTTATTCATCTATACATTTTTCTCTGCTCCCCTTCTTTCCTCTCCCTTCCCCTTCAGCCCTCTCCCATGGCCCCCATGCTCCCAATTTACTCAGGAGATCTTGTCTTTTCTACTTCCCATGTAGATTAGATCCATGTATGTCTCTTAGGGTCCTCATTGTTGTCTAGGTTCTCTGGGATTGTGAATTGTAGGCTAGTTCTCTTTGCTTTATGTTTAAAAGTCACTTATGAGTGAGTACATATGCTATTTGTCTTTCTGGGTCTGGGTTACCTCATTCAATATGATGTTTTCTAGATCCATCCATTTGCCTGTGAATTTCAAGATGTCGTTATTATAGGAAATCTCAATACTATAGTCCATTTGAGCTCATGTCTAGACAGCTGGACATCCTGAGACCTAACAGATCATGCTGGGCCACACACTTATTCCAGGCCAGCCTGTGGCACATAAATAAGCCCTATCTCAAAAAGAGGAGAGCAGAAAATTGGGTTTACTGTACTTACTGTGGATTGTACCATCTAGGTATTATGTTCCATAGAGTCTCATTCTACAGACACTTGTGCATGTGCTCTATGAAGTAACAAATTAGCATATGAAATTATATAATAGCTAATATTATAAAGCTGTTTTGGTGGACATGATCAATAAAGCACATGAGGAAAAATAGGAAACAAAGAAATTTTAAAAAATTAGAAATTAGGGGCCTGGCAAGATGGCTTGGCAGTTAAGAGCACTGGTTGCTCTTCCAGAGGACCTGAGTTCAATTCCCAGCACCCACATGGCAGCTCACTACTGTCTGTAATTCCAGTTTCAGGAGATCGGACACTTTCATACAGGCGTCCATGGAAGCAAAATACCAATGTACATAAAATAAGAATAAATAAATTATTTAAAAAAATTAGAAATTATAGAGCAATGAAGTAGTTTATGGCGATGCGCGGCGGAGCCTGGCCAGTGGAGCCAGTGCAGAGCGATGAACACAAACACAAAATTGTTCACTATTGATATTTTGAAAATACTTTTGGTGAGGAGGTGGACTTTAGATGAGTTAGGGATTTAAGAGTTTTTGTTTTAGTATGGGTCTCACCTGTAGTCCTGAGTGTCCTGAAACTCACTCTATAGACTGGGCTGGCCTGGAGCTTCGAGAGACCTGCCTGTCTCTGCCTTCTGAGTGCTGGAATTGATAGTGTGCACCAGCGCGCCTCACCAGAGTATCTTTTTGAGCGCTATAGAAAGTAAAGATCAGTTAAAACTTAGCTTTTTATTTTATTTTATTGTTTTTTCAGGACAGGATTTTTCTGTTTAGCCCTGGCTCTCCTGGAACTCACTCTCTAGACCAGGCTGACCTTGAACTCTCAGAGATCCCCCTTGCCTTTTCCTTGAGTTTGAGTTTTGTAATTAAAGGTGCGTGTCACTACACCCTGATGGACTGTTATTAAATAGTAATATAGGTAAGATTTGATAGGATGGAGCTAGAATCCTGACTGGTGGGAAGAGTGTGCCCTTAGAGGGATTTTACATTATGTAGAATTCTAGTTCTTGAGTATTTTCATACTATGACAAGTATAAACCCTTTGCTTTTCTCTAGGGTGTATTGATGGGATGCTTACAGTATAAAGCCATCTGGTGCTAAATTTACTTCTAAAATACAGTGTATTTGGGACCATGACATGTACTTCTAGACCTAACTGTCTGGATTTCCTTTTTTTTAAATTTTATTTATTTATTATGTATACAATATTTGTTTGTGTGTATGTCTCCAGGACAGAAGAGGGCACCAGACCTCATTATAGATGGTTGTGAGCCACCATGTGGTTGCTGGGAATTGAACTCAGGACCTTTAGGAAGAGCAGGCACTGCTCTTACCCACTGAGCCATCTCTCCAGCCCTGTCTGGATTTCTTAAGTCCAGGAGTTTGAGACCAGTCTGGGCAACTTAGTGAGACTGTTCCCCGAATGAAAAAAATATTGTAAAAATTTAGAAGAAGGAAGTAATTTATAACTTCACTCTGTCCTACCCCCCCCCTAGCCTGCCCAGCTGTGGAGCAGCCATTCTCTCTCTCTCCCCCCACACCTTGATGTTCAAAAGCTGGATTCTTTGTCTTATCTAAAATAGAGAAATTGTTAGCCAAAGAAATTTTTTACAGTGTATTTTGCAAATTAAAGTTTTGGTGAAATGTTTTATGGACAATGAAGCACATATAAAGTAATACATATTTTAAGAATAACTAATAAACTGGGTGGTGGTGGCGCACGCCTTTAATCCCAGCACTCAGGAGGCAAAGGTGGGTGGGTTTTTGAGCTTGAAGTTGGCCTGGTTTACAGAGAGTTCCAGGACATCCAGGACTACACACAGGGACTTTGTCTCTAAAAACAAGAAACAAATAAACAAAAATGTACACCATATTACTTATCATTCGGGTTGAAATGGAGTAATGCTAGTATTTCTTTCACTCCCTCACATGTTTGTTTGTTTTTGAGGTAGGGTCTCATGTAGCCCCGGTGGTCTTGAATGTGATGTAGCTGAAGATGATTTGACCTCCTTATTCTTCTCCACCTCCAAGTGCTGGGGTTGTAGGTGTATCCATATCACCATGTTGGGCTAAAATGTCGAGTGCTTTAGAATATACAGACTGCGGCTGTCCTGTATCCCATTTCTGTTTTCAGTGGTGTCATCCCCACAGACCTTGTCATGTTCACACCTTCCTTTATAGTTTTATCATTTATGAAAATACATGTAAGCAGTGTGTTCTTTATCTTGTAGACTGACTCTGTTTCAGGCTGAGTTACATCATCACAGGGCTTCTGGAGAAGCAGCTGAATTGTGTATAGAGCTTCTCAGGTCATTGGGCCATCCTGAGCTTCAGCATGGGCCCACTGTTGCCTGCTTGTTCTGCAGATACAGGGTCAGCTATTGGGTTGTGTTCTGTTGTTTCTGTGCGTCAGCTAATGGTGATTTTCTCAGCACAGAGGAGTTGATCACTCACTCAGACACCAGGGCCTCATTATCAGGCACCTCATTATCAAGGCGAGGCAAATGTGGATAACAGTTTGGAACAGGCTTCCCCTGGTGTTGTGTCCTCAAGAGGAACATCACTGTTTATACTGCTGTTAACAGCTCATCCTGTCACGGGAGGCGCTCACATATAGTCAGTCCCTTTACAGTTTACATGGCGAGCCTTTGCAGTCATTCACAGTAGCATCCTGTGGAGAGGAGGAATGTTATGGTGGCAAGGTGTGACGGAGCAAAGCTGTCTGTCTCTTGGTGGCCAGGAAGCAAAGGAGTTTCAGACAGGAGCCAGGCCCAAGAGGTATAACCAACTATTCAAGGGTGTACCTCCAGTACACTCTTCCTCTGCTAAGCCCTACATCCAGTTCTTCCGTAGTCTGTTCATGTCCGTCCGTCCATCTGTCCGTCCATCCATCCATTTATCTAATTTTTTAACATTTATTTTATGTACATACAAATGCTCTAGCTGCACATACACCTTTACACCAGAAGAGGGCATCAGATCCCACTGTAGTTGGTTGTGAGCCATCCTATGGTTGCTGGGAATTGAACTCGGAAAGAGCAGCTTCTGAGCCGTCTCTTCAGCCCTTATTAATGGTCTTTTACATGTTTCCCAATCCAGTCAAGTTGCCAGTCAAAGTAATCAAACACACTGGTGCAAACCTGATCAGCTGACTTTGAAGTCCGGACACAGCTGACATTCTGGAGGTCATCAGCCCTGTCTTCCTGAAAATTCCTGTTTTCTTCCTTTGTGTCAGGGTGCCTTTGTCTTGTACCTGGAACTCTTCCTTAAGTTAATGGGTTTTTTTGTCTGGCTGTCCTGGAACTTGCTACGTAGACCAGGCTGGCCTCGAATTCACAGAGATCCCCTGCCTCTGCCTCCCCAGTGCTGAGATTAAGGCGTGCCCAGCAAGTATTTGTTTATTTTTAATGGCCCAAGACTGAGTTTTTTTTTTTTTTCCCAGCACTACAATAAAACAAAAGAAGAGCTTTTTGTCTGACACACATTTCACACTTTGATTGACTCACGGCCTTTTTCCAGCTTCTCTGGAGGCTCTTTTGTTGAACTCTTCCTTCTCAAAAGTGTCTGGCGCTGTCTGTGGCCTCACCACTGTGCAGTGTGCTGCTTCTTGGTCTCCTGTGTATTTGCTGTTAGGCTATGGTTTGGCTCTCCGCCGTCTGATACCTCTTCATACACTTTCATTCTTGTCAGGGTGTGTTGCTCATGTCCCGTCTTCCGTAGTGTAAAACAGCACAGTCTCGCCTTTGGCTTAGGAGCTTTCCCAGAGCAGTGGTGCACACATATTAGTCCACAAGCCCTGCTTGCTCCTGTCTTTTTAAGACTTAGCAATTATCGCAGCCAGCCTCTCCGTCTCCTTGTTTTCTGCGTCCGTGAATGTGACACATGAAAGGCACTCTGTGGACTGAAGGGGATTTTGTGAACCCAGCGATTCAGAGCAAAATCCAGAATTTTCCAATGAAAAGCTTGATTGTTCTTTAAATTTGCTTTTGTAGGGAGGTGACAAGGTCCCTGAATTTCCAGCAGTGATTGTGGAGCCAGTGCCCAGTGCAAGATTAGAGCAGGGCTACGCTGCCCAGGTTCTGGTGTATGACGATGAGACTTACATGATGCAGGATGTGGCGGAAGAACAAGAAGTTGAGACCGAGAATTCCGAAACAGGTAGACATCACAAAAGTGTTTTTTCCTACAACTCTTATTTTAAGAAATTATCTATTGTGTAAGGGTGTTTTACCTGCATATATATCTGCACCATGTGTGCAGTGCCCATGGCGGCCAGAAGAGGGCATTAGATCCCTTGAAACTGGAGTTACAGATGGTTGTGAACCCAACCCAGGTCCTCAGGAGCAGCACCCAGTGCTCTTAACTGCTGAGCCGTTTCTCTAGCCCCAGAACTCATTTTATAAGCTTCAGTATTACTCTTGCTGGGAATCTTGTGCTGAAGAACCTCTTTTAAATTGTTGTTTACTGTAGGTTGGAAACTGGTGTAAAATCTTTGTTTAAGAGATTTTGTATAAATATATTAGAGTCCTACATTGTAGGTCTTTGGTATTTAACAGTCATAAAAGTAGTTTTATTTTTTTTCTGGGACTACAGATACTCAGTTATTATTTACTAATGAAGTTAGATTACTACACAAGAGCGATATTTTATAATTAAAAAAAAATGAGGATAGTATTTACCCTCTCTACCTGATTGAGCCCTCCTTTGACTCAGCATTGCAGGGGCAGTATTGTTTTTTCTCTTCAGTTTGAAGCGTCTTTGCTTGTCAGATTCCTCTTCCTTTTCTGTCTCCTTCGACATCTTGGTGTTTCCATCAGTTTGTATTTTGTTAGCTATATGATGTATTTGGGGATTAGTGTGTGTAATTCTTAGAGAAATCTTTTTTCTATGACTATGAAGAAAATATTTTCTCTTTATCATTTTAATGACTTACATAGTAATAAAAAGTTTATCATACTATGTTAATGTTTTAAAAAAATCTTATCGGTTTGCAATCCTAGTGAAATTTCGTGTGTGTGTGTGTGTGTGTGTGTGTGTGTGTGTGTGTGTGTGTGTGTGTGTGTCAGAGGACAGCTTGTGGGAATCAGTTCTCTCCACCATGTGGATCCTAGGGAGGGAACTCAGTTCTTTGGTGCTTTTACATACTTCTTTTACATCCTTCTCACTGGCTGGAAAATTTTTAAACATTTAGGTATACTTTTTGCAAACTCTCCCAACTACATTGAATGTTTGATGTCTTTTGGTTCCGCGATGCCCAGTGGTGTCTTCTAAGTACTGCTAGCTTTTAGGCTCACTTTGTTCTTGAGTTTCATTTTTTTTTTTTTTTTATTGAGCTTAGAGATTAGAAGCTGCCTTGCTTATCGAACAAGATGCTGTGCCAGCAAAACTCAGGTGGAGTGTGCATGGCTCCGCTGATGTCAGCACTGCTTTGCTCCAGAAGGTGACTCTTGTTTCTGCATGCGAGTTTTCCAGGTTGAAGGCAGGAATTCAGGGGTGGCTTCCATTATTATTATTATTATTGAATTGTATGTATAGCAGTGTTTTGCCTGCATGTATGTTTATGCACCACATGTGTGCCTGGTGCCCACAGAGGCAAGAAGTGGCCATTAGATACCCTGGGACTGATGGATGCCCACATTCCAGATAGTTGTGAGCTGCTATGTGAGTAGGGACTTCACCCTGGGTCTTCTGGAAGAGCAGGCAGCACACTGTCGTCTCTCTAGACCTGAGGTTTCTTTTTGAGGTAAAATAACTAAAAGTACTAAATACAGTGACATTTTGGAGTAGATACTGTAATGATTCTATTATGCCATTGTAACCAGATAAAGCACTAATTGTGCACTAAAAAATATGGTCGCTTAAGCTGAATACACAAAAGGAGAATTTGTTTGAAATTCCTAGGTAACTTTGGGGTTAGACATAGTGGGCACACCTTTTATCCCAGCACTGGGGGGTGGGGCAGAGGCAGGGCAATCTGTGAGTCTGAGGCCAGCCTGGTTTACATATCAAGTTTCAGGCCATCCAGAGCTACATAGAGAGACACTGACCCAAAAGACAAAACAACAAGACAAAACAAAACAAAAAACCCAGAAATGATTGATTTTTTTTGGCATAAAGTTGAAACTTTAAGAAATGAAAACAACAGTGCAGGATTTGCATAAGTAGATACATTCGGGTATTTAGTGGATAGAGCGCCAGAGCAGGCTGACAGATGTCATTGTGAAATTGATGACAAATTCTTTTTTTTTTTATTTTTTTATTTTTTTTAAATTTTTTTTTCAATATTTATTTATTTATTATGTATACAATATTCTGTCTGTGTGTATGCCTGCAGGCCAGAAGAGGGCACCAGATCTCATTACAGATGGTTGTGAGCCACCATGTGGTTGCCGGGAATTGAACTCAGGACCTTTGGAAGAGCAGGCAATGCTCTTAACCACTGAGCCATCTCTCCAGCCCCCACAAATTCTTTATTAACTTGAATTAATTCATGTAGAACAATTTGAGTAACAAATAAATGTAAGGGGGCTGGAGAGGTGGCTCAGAGGTTAAGAGCACTGACTGCTCTTCCAGAGGTCCTGAGTTCAATTCCCAGCAACCACATGGTGGCTCATAGCCATCTGTAATGAGATCTGGTGCCCTCTTCTGGCCTGAAAGCGTGCATGGAAGGAATGTTGTATACATAATAAATAAATAAATCTTTTTTTTTTTTAAAAAAAAGAAAGAAATGTAAACCAGTTAAGGATTTGAGGAGGATTCCATTCACAGGACAGAGATGTTAGCGACTGTGACATTGGAAAGGATTGGAGCGTGGACTGTAGGTGTAATGGGGCTACTACTCCAGAGCCTGGGCCGCGCTTGTGGGTTTAAGCCAGCCTGGGCCCAGTATGACAACCCATGTGGAGAAAAGCAAGTTACTTTTGTATTGTAATGATTTCGTTATGCCATTATAATCTGATACTGTAATTGTTTTTGATAAGTTTTTTTTTTAAATATTTAATACTATTTTATTTTGAGAGTCTCTCTGGTACCCTTTCCAGGCTTTGAACTTGGTACAGCCTTCCTGCTCTGTCTCCTGAGAGCTGGGATGCCCTGCATGCTGTGCCATACGCGCTCTCAATATTATTCTTCAGATTGGTTTTTCTTTTTTCTTTTCTTTCTTCTTTTTTTTTTTTTGTGGTCTTTTGAGACAGGGTTTCTCATTTGGAACCTGTCCTGGAACTAGCTCCTGTAGACCAAGGCTGGCCTCGAACTCACAGAGATCCGCCTGCTTCTGCTTCCTGAGTGCTGGGATTAAAAGGTGAATGCCACCACTGCCCGGCTCAGATTGGGTTTTCTTAAGCAGTAGAAGGAAATGCTAAACCAATCACTTACATTATTCTGAAATGGTAAAAGGTGCCTTCGGACTTCACTTTACATGTTTAGTTCCATTCTTGATCATGAATTTTCATGACTTTACAAGGATAATTAATAGCCATAGGATAGTTTTTGTTTTATGCACCTACCACACTCCTCCAAATAATTGTATCAGCAAATCTGAGCCTGGTTTTGTTTCTTTTTTAAAGAACCACACTCTTTAAGTGGACTTACTTCCTATATTTAGAATATACCGGTAAGAGTTGCCATTGCTCAGCTGAGTCTGTTTCCAATCAGTAATGGATTAGGATGGAGGGTCGGCCATTCCTTGTGATGTCGAAAGTTTGTAACTTAAATTCTAAACTTGCTTAAAAAGAAATTGACTGAGCAGAAAAGGAAAGGAGTACAAGGTCTCAGTTTTTATTTGGTGGATTGGGGGAATTAAAATATAGAATAAGGGCTGGAGAGATGGTTCAGTGGTTTTGGGGGCTTGCTTGCAAGCCTGGTGATTTGACCTGTTTGATCCCCAGGACCTCTGTTGAGTTAGAGGAAAGATCTGGCTCCACACAGTTGTCCTCTGACCCCAGATGTGCACCCTGGCACGCTGGCATGTGAATGCATGCCATACATATCACGAACACATACAATTAAAAAATATATGTAACTGGATTTCCTTGTAGAATGCTAGGAAATATTTCCTAGACTTCTTTTAAACTATAACGTGTGTGTGTATGTGTGTGCACGCTTGTGAGTTTGTTTTTTTGTTTGCTTTTGTTTTTTGAGATAGGGTCTGATCTCTGTGTAGCCTGGCTGTCTTGATCCTCTGGCCTTGAAGTCACAGAGATCTGCTTGCTTCTGCCTTCCCACTGCTGTGATTAAAGGTGTGTGCCACCACTCGTGGCTTATAATTCCTATTTTACCAGCCTAAAATAATCTAATTTATTCTGTAATCTCTGGTGGTCACCTTGAGGTTTTTCTTCGTTTATGTCTCTGTACCCACACAGCTGTGCCAGAAACACTGTCCTCATGGTTAAGCAGGTAGGAGTAGGATCCTAGCCTTTCATTACCTTGTATGGACAAGGTTTCTCATTTTGATAGTATTTATCGTCTATGCTTATTTTTCGTTTGGAAGTCTTCAGTAGTTTCCTTCAAAGCTTAGGGGTGATACCAACATCCTCTTAAATGTTGTCAGGAAAACTATGTTTGTAAAATTTTTAAAGAGGCGCATTTATCTAGCCCACTAGTAAGCTGTGGTGAGGGCAGATCAGATTGGCAGTCACAGAGAGCCTTAGGAGCACAGTAAGTGTGGAGGGGAGCTTGTCTCTGGAGGCTTGAAATAACTCATCAGGCTGAGCACTTCCCCAGCACTGGGCCTGCTGACAGCTGGATGTGACTAGAGCGAGGAGCTCATTGGGTTCTCTACAGAGATGTGACAATACAGTTTTTAATGTTTACATTAAAATATAGAGATAAAAATCAATTTTATTGAATGTCAAGAGTTAGTAATTAAGCAGATAAAGCAGGTGCAGGACTGATAGAGGCTCTGCTGGAGGCAGCACTACCGTGAACCTGGCATCTCTGGGTAGAGGACGGATTCTAAATATAGTCGGGATGTCGCCTAGTTGGAAAGTGCTTACCAGGTGTGCCAGACCTTATGTTCAGTCTCAAGTACCGTACATAAATAAAGAAATACAGTTTAAATAGAAATGGCCGTTGAAGGGTGAGTTAGGAAATATTAAGTAGTGGCCGTAGATGCAGAGAGCTACATAAACATCACCCATGTCCGCTCTCACCTGAAAGGGAGGGGCATACTCACAAAAACTGTCACCCGTATGATGACATTAAGAGACAGTGGCGTCCTGTAGAGGTTTGTGGAATGAGAAGCAGATGACTTTGTTAATAGTCACATCGAGTTTGTGTGGAAATAAAGTATCTATGAAGGAGTATTTAGGTATTTACAGATGCATACAGGAACAACCGAGGCGCCATCACAAAGGAAACGGCATACTCTTATTAGGCTAATATGTGGGAAGTTTTAGTGAAGGAAACTCAGCACAGTGCGAAGGAGGGGAAGGAGAGCAGCACCCCAGCACTCTGCTGCAGGCCTCTTTCTATTCTTGGCTCCAGAGCTCAGGGGAGGAACTACTCAGCCACTCAAATGCAAAGCAGTTGCCCTGGAAAAGGAATCACCTTGGGAAAACCTGGCCCCTTGGTCAAAGGATGCGATAGCGAGAGAGCCAGGGATTAAGACCCCTAATCTCCTCTAGTCCCCTCCTCAGCCTTTCTGTTGAACAAGCCCAGTAGGAAGCTATATGAGGCCCCTTGATGCAGCTATTCTCCTGGGATGGAGAGGGGTGGAAAAGAGCTAGGGGCAGATAGACAGAAGCTGCTGAGTGTAACTGCAGCATAGCAACAACAGGGTAGAGATAGATTTGGGAATCACCCTCACTTGAGGCTGTGGAAATAAGTTAGATCTTTTAGGGGAACGGTATTGGCCCTATGGGGGTGGATAGTTCAAGGCTGCGTTTGTGCTGCGGAAGAAAGTGATACAGAATTAATGTTAGTTCAGAACTGTTTGTATTTTGAAAAACGTGAAGAATTATAAAAGCAAATCTGAGAGATCGTCCTGGGTGGCTGAGTTTTGCTTTTTCTTCTAAGCATCTTTCTGTATCAGGAAAGAGTATTGCCTTCATTTGGCTAGCTCTGCCTTCAGTTTTTCTCTGTAGCACTCACTGGCGATATTTAAACTTCTCAGAGTGTTTACTCAAGGCTGTAAGGACGTCATGAAAGAAATACTTAAAAGTATCTTGAACAAATCTTTCCTTGACTTCATGAGCAACTTTCTATATGCCTCCAGGTTTGAAAGGTCTGCAGTGCATTCAGTCAGAACATTTAACTTCATTTACATCTGTTATATTTTCCTTTTATTTCCATGTTAAAAAAGGAAACAAAACAAATCAAACACGTACCTTCAGCAAGCATTTTTGTTTGCCGTTTTTCCTTGTCTCACTGCACCTGTCAGTCTTTGTCTGCAGCTCACTGCACCTGTCTGTCTGTCTGTCTGTCTGTCTGTCTGTCTGCAGTCACTGCACCTGTCAATCTGTCTGCAGCTCTTTGTTTGCTAGATTTCAAAGGCCACTCTCTGTCAAGCTCAGTGGCCCTTGAGCCATCCGGAAGTAGGTCCTTCATGTCTGGCCTTTCCTGCGGAATCTGCTCTCCCAGTTCTTTTCCTTTCTGCCTTTCACAAGGACTTTTCAAAATATACTGAGCTTCCTCTCTGTTTTGTTTCCTCATCTGTAATATACTCGGTGCCCAGGTACCTGAGATGTTCTACAGCTGTTATGGCCAACATTAATCACTCTTCTGATCTCCCGTTGGATTGTCTGGGTTTACTTTCTTATATTGTTCTTATATGTGCCCTTTTTGGTTGCAGTAGGATAAAAGAAACCTCAAAATTGTTTCTGTATGTGTCTTTGTGTTTCCTTTTGTGTTGAACGTGTGACAGGTAGTGAGAAAATACAAACCAAACCAATAGCTTGAAGTTACTATTTTAGTTAATCAAGAACCATTTTATGTCCAGGTGTGGTGGCCCATGCCTGCAATCTTAGTACTTGGGAAGCTGAGGCAGGAGGATGGTGAGTGAGTCTAGCCTGGGCTACATGGAGTCAGACCCAGTTTCAGACAAATGAAGGAAGAGAGAAAAGGATGTCATCTATATGAAATCTTCAGTATTTCTTTGTTGACTAACCTAATATTACTCAGAATTTTGAAAGTCAAAAATACCTGAACATGGTCATATATAAAGTATTATAACAAGTATGTAATGTCACATGTAGCTGAGTTATATTTCATAGTCACTGTTGGTTTAGTTGGTTTTAGTACTTTTTGATGATACCTAAGTTTGATTTTTTTCTAACAATAAATGCAATATATGATCAGTGGGAAAATTGGGAAGTATTATTAAGAATAAACAAACTGAAAGTCATCACTATTAGTGAGACATGATTGCTACTTTTAAAAATCCAAGTAGCACAAATTTAGTATTGACATGTTTTAATCTTTTAAAAATCAGTATTATTATTTGATACAAATCTTATATGCTGCCCAGGTTGGACCTAAACCATGGGCTTGAGCTATCTTTCTGCCCTAGCCTAGCGCAACTGGCCTGTGCTACCATGCTCATCTGAGCGCTGCTTTCTGGAGCTGTCGTGTTCTTTCCCTTTGGTTGTTCTAGAGTGTGCGTCACAAGTGATGTGCTGGTCTAGAGTGTGCATCACACGTGATGTGCTGGTCTTCAGTCTTTTCACCATTCCTGCATCTCTCTTCTGAGAAGTCATGGCTTGACTTTGCTTTGTATGCAGCCACCGAGGCATAAAAGGTTATCCTTGTACTTAATTACTAAGAAAACTTTAAAGAATCTGTTTTTATGGGCTGGCGTGATGGCTCAGTGGGTAAAAGTACTTGCCACCGTAAGCCTGATGACTCCACAGGGTGGAGTGAGAGAATAACTCCTGAAGGTTAGCTTCTGACTTCCATTCACTTGTCCTGTTGGGCACCAATGCCCATGTGCACACACTCACAAATGCCAGTAAATAAAAATGTAAACAATATTCAAAACTGTCTTAGTGAGCAAAAAAATATTGTATTTAAAGGTTACTTGAAAGTTAGAATAAGAATTTTATAGAATTTAATAAGAAATGGTTACTTTTTAATAAATGAAAGTTGAGATTTATAAACACAGTTTGAAAAATAAAGTCAGATTTTGTTATTGAACTATCAGAAGCTGTATTTCTGTCTTGAAGACTCTCAGGATGAGTCTGACTTTATGATGAGCTGTGATAACTGCTGTATTTGTTATACCATCAGAAATCCTCCCTGTGGCACAAAAGGACTCTTTTAATTAGAAAATATTGTTGCCACAGGGAGGTAGAAGATCGACTTGAGAAATGGGGACCTGAAAAGGAGCCCCAGTCCTAGGATTACCTGAAGGTGAAACAGATTGAGCCAGGAGGAAGACAATGCTGGTAGGTTGGCTTTTAATTTATTAAGAATGTTTACGGTATTATATTTCATTGCAGCTATTTCATCTACCTATATCCTGTTTTTATTTAAAGACTGAGAGTTTCCTCCTTCAGCAGAAACCATAAAGTAGTGTCTTCACCTAAGCAGTTTGCTACCCACGTTGTCCCCTTACCTTGCCCTGGTAATACCTCCTCCCTTGGGTAAAGTTCCAGGGCTGCCTGAGCCTGTGAGGCCTTGAAGCTGCACTCATGACCTCTTCTCCTTCTGTTGTTCCCTCTTCCAATACAGATGTTTTTCTAAATCCTTTAAAAGTGTTTTCTTTCAATTGTGTGTTTCCTTGGGGTTGGTTGTAGAAATGGCAAAACATGAACCTCAAAGTTAATTGAGTTGTCTTTCTGGAATCACTGAATTATAATTGTACTGTGACTAAAATGATCTAGAAAGCATTACTGGAGGAAGTCTTTAATATTTTAATATCTAAGTCTCATTTAGCCTGATGCCATCAGTGGTTAAAAACCACTGCTTTTATACCACTGGAGGAGAAAGATACTTCCTGTTACACACAGTAAGAGGCTATCGATATAAGATCCATCCCAATTTCAGAGGTGTGGAATGTGAAAAAGTGCACCTTAGAATTAGTAAAATATGATATAATTATGAATCTTCCCCAAACTCTAACTCCCATTTACTTGGAGTTAGACATTAAAACGTCCAGTTTATGAAAAATAGGGTCAAGTCTGGGAGTTGTTACATGTACTTTTAGACTTCTTCACTGACAAGATGCTAAAAACCAAAACCTTTGCTGAGTGTCATGGTTCATGCCTGTAACTCCAGCACTTGTGAGACTGAGGCAGGAGGATCATTAGTTCAAGGCCACCATGAGGTGTGTCATTAGACCCTACCTTAGAAACAAAACAGGTGGGCTGGAGAAAAGCTCTGTGCTTAAGAGAGCTTGCTGTTCTTGCAAAGAACCTGAATTTGGTTCTCAGCACCCCCATCCAGGTGCCTACAGCCACCTGTAACTCCAGCTCCAGATAACCTGAAGCCCTAGCCTGGCCCTGTGGGTACCTAAGTACAAATGTACATCACATAGACACACATAAAGG
Organism: Ondatra zibethicus; assembly: GCA_004026605.1. Lineage (NCBI taxonomy): Eukaryota > Metazoa > Chordata > Mammalia > Rodentia > Cricetidae > Ondatra > Ondatra zibethicus. The sequence goes on along the minus strand of PVIU01004424.1, from coordinate 39,592 downwards.
GGAAAATGACCCCAAACAGACGATTGCTCTGCCGGTCTGTAAGCAGAAATGAAACAGAATTATTTTAAGTACTATTTATATAAACATGTTTTAGAGAAAGAATGAAAAGTATGTTAGGAAATAGGTCACTATAAAAGAATTTTTTTTTTGTCTTTATAAAAGAAGGAAACACTAGTAATGGGAGCTGGAGAGGTGGGTCATGCAACAGAAAACAGCAGAGATTCTGTCTTAGAAACAAGATGGAAGGTGAGGACCAACGCCCGAAGTTGTCTTCTGACCTTCACCCCACTCTGGTACACATGCACACACACGAATGTGCATACATACATACATCATGCACATCGGGATACACACACATCATACACAGGCAGAAAGTGTTCATAAAGATAAAACTGCTAAAAGCTCTTCCAATTTCACTATAAAACAGTATTTATTACAAACATTAATATTGGAGCAGAGTAATACAGCTATCATCTCAGATGTCTTTGTGACAAGAAAAGCTAAAGTCTATTTATTTCGCGGAAATCCTAACACAAGACAGGTTTATTAACTTTAGTGCCTAATGTTGTTCATGCTTTGAACCCCGTCTTTTTCTTTTCATCTTCTGTCTGGCCATCCTACAACTTTATAGGCGATGCCAAGGAAGACAAGCTGCAGTGTCCTGGGTTGTGACTAAGGAGACTTTCTCAACACATTTGTAGGCAGGTCCATTGAGCTGTTAGCCCATGCTCACTGCGGACTCGCTGTGTGCCAGGTCAGAAATGACTTTTCATGTGGCAGACAGGAGACTTTGCTCTCACTGGGCTCTCAGCTTTGTAGAAAAGATTAAACAAGTTAGTGCAGTTTACAGAGACATCAAACGTGGGAATTAGAGGGAGGTCAGAAATGCCTCCCGGAAAGTGATTTGTGAAGGGGGCTGGAGGAATGTGGCTTCTCTGAGTTGCAGAAAGAGATTAAGAGATTCAGTGTGGGGATGAAGGGGAGTAACATACTTTTAAAGCATCTAAGTACTGAGCTTTACTGAAGGGAAATAGAGAACTGCCTGTAAGTTTTAAGGCAATTGAAACAATACAGGTTTAGTTTGCAAAATATTGAGTACTGTAAATGAGAAGAGACTAAGACAAAGAAGCACTTCCTTAAGTCATCTGCCTCTGGATTTGGGTTCCAGTTGTAGGTCCGTGAACATGGTAGCAGCTGAGACGGATGGTTGGACAGGTATCCTTCCCTGTGGAGTGAAGAAGTGGGTGCTTTGTGCAGGGCTGACGCGGAAGAGGAGGAAGCACTGCCCTCACCTGTCCTCGTTATGCACTGTTGAGTGTAGGTCTTCTGTGGCCGGGGTGAGACACAGCATCTGGCCTGATGGAGTGCCATTCTGTTTGTTGAGCTGGAGGGATTATGTAGGGGTGGTGGCCTCTGTGTTACATAGTAACATTATTTTAATCATTTGGGCTAGGAAGCCTGAATTAATATTTTGGTTCTGATACCTATAAATAAAAGTTATCTTGACCCTTTTCCTGTTTTTTAGCATCTGATACAAATAATCACGTGTTTATATTTTTACTGGCAGCATGGAAAGACAGTGTTCTGGGCCTTGTGTTGTACTGCATGCTTTAAGCATAATTATTATGGAAAGACTATGCTTAAGGGCCTGCCTGTACAATAAAATGAATGTAAAAATGTTTGATGGAATTAAAAATTTAACATACCATATTTAAAACATGGACAAAATATTATCAACAGGTTCCCAATGACTTGTTATGTGAATTAGTAAGTCTTGGCAGGATTGTGGGTAAGCCCACCCAGTCTGGTGTACTCCCCTGTCTACTCTTGTACTGTAGTTGTCATAGTAACCATGGGCTGCAGTCTCACTAGTATGAGATCTTATGTGGCCATTTTAGTTGCCAAAAAGAAATGAACTTTTAGTTCAACAGTAATTTCTTAGAGATGGGAAGAATATGGTTTATCACAGTAACCATAGACACAGAAGCTTCAAGTAACTGGTAGATGCATGCTAAGCAACATGCAAGCATGTTAAGAACAGTACTTACTAAGGAATAGAGGAAACTGAGTGAGACACCTAGGATCATTTACTCGGGTAGTATGAAAGTGGTACATTTATTGTATCACTTATTTTTTTTATAGGGACTTAGATATATGTGATAAAAATTATAGCCTTGAAGCAGGGCAGTACCAAAATGAAGAGGGAATTGTGACATCTTGTTTAAAACAGCCTCACACTATAGAAGTGTGAATAAGCCTTATTAGTTCTTTCTCCCAGCTGGAACGGTGGTCTATGAAAATGAAGGGTCAGTTATCCTAGTATCCAGGCTTAACTCTGACAGTCTTATTTCCTGCCATATGCGGTTGTCCTTGGCATCTGACTTACATTTCTTTTCTTTCTTTCTTTGTTTGTTTTCCCAGACACGGTTTCTCTGTAGCTTTGGTGCCTGTCCTGGAACTAACTCTTGTAGACCATGCTGGTTTCAAACTCACAGAGATCCACCTGCCTCTGCCTCCGAGTGCTGGGGTTAAAGCTGTGCACCACCACCACCCGGCTCTGACTTACATTTGTTGTCTTTGCTTCTAACAGATACTGCGCAACAAATGTGGCATGAGCCAGTCATACTGTTTGGGGAGGTTAGGACTCAAGTCTGTTCTCTATTGATGGTTAGAAGCTTCATTTTATTTTGGCCCCTGAAACATTAGTTTTATTACTGATTTGGGGTGACTTTTTCTTCCATTATTCAAGGGACACATTTCTCCGGCTATAAATTCTCAAATTTAAGAACTCTTTCTTCCTTGTCTTGAAAACAGCGAGAGAGGAGAGAGGGAGAGAGGAGAACTTTTTCTTAGTAGTTGAAATGGCTGGTCCATAAAATGCTAACTAGAAAAAGGAACACTATTAATAGTGGCAGATGTAGCTTAGTGGTAGTGTGCTTGCCTGTATGTGCAAGGCTTGTTTCGGATGCTTCCTGTGGTGTTTGAGTGAGAATGACTCCCATAGGTTCATATATTTGAGTACTTGGTCCCCAGTTGTGGAACTGTTTGGGAATATTTAGGAGGTGTGGCCCCGTTGGAGAAGGTGCTTCACTAGGGTGCTTTGAGGTTTCAAAAGACTGCCACCATTCCGAGTCTGTCTGCCTTGCGGTTCTGTCTCAAGATTTGAGTGCTCAGCTATGGTTCTAGTGCCACGCCTACCTGCCTGCCATGGTGGTCATGGACCTCAACTCTCTGAAACCATACACCCCAAATAAATGCTTTTTTAATAAGTTGCCTTGGTCATGGTGTCTTATCACAGCAGTAGAAAAGTAATGAAAGCACTCTCCCTAAGTGCTGTTGGCCTTTGCAGGGGGTAGCAGCAACCATGGCAGATGTTTCCCACAATGCTTTTCTTTAAATAAAGAAGACTGGCTACAATGCTTCCTTTTCAGTCCCTGCCTCGGGTTCCTGGAATAGCTGTAGGTACTGGGCATAAGGCCTGCCTACTTGTTTAGCCCTATTCGATGAGTGAGTATGAATATTTTACCCTACTCATTTGTGAGTCTTTTGAGACCTTCCTTAAGCAAGCAATTCTCACTTCCATGGCTTCTCACTGTCTGTCCACAGGCATCCACCTGTTTATTAAAGCGGAACCTGTTTTCAGGGCAGGTCCATTCTTCTCTCTGTACTTGCTGTACCTCTTTGCTCTCTCTCTCTCACCTTGCCCTGGTGTTTTGGGGAATGCTTGTTAGCCTTTAGAATTCCTAGTGTTGTTTTTATTTTTGTATATGTTTGTATGTAATTTTGAGTCAGAGTCTTGGCTCCATAGCTCAGTCTGGCCTGGAACTCACTATGTAGTTCATGGGTCTCAACCTCCTGCCTCCATCTGCTGAGTTGCTAGGATTATAGACAGTTGCTAGGAGTACAGACATCTGCCACAAATCCTGGCTAAAACCAGATTTGTTTAAAGATTTAAAGAATCTGTAGTAGGAGGTAATTTCAGTGATATTGTAGTCTAGTTCAAGGCTTATGTTGAGCTAGCATTTGAAAGGGTTAAAAACTCAGTCTGTTGACTCCTGTTATGGTTTCCTTGTATTTGTTGTAGGACATTGCTTTGGGACCTGAGCATTTATTCCTTTTCAGAAGATATCTATAAAACATTTTAAAATTGAATGCTATTTAGCTGACATTATGTTGCTTGGCTCCATCTGTGTAGGCAAAACATTGTGGAGGCAGAAGCGTGTGGTGCACAGGAAGCAGAGACAAGGACAGGAGCAAGACACCAGGAAGATTCCATCCCCAGTGGCCTAGTTCCCCCAGCTATGCCCCACCTCCTAAAGTTTCCAGAATGAACTAAGTATGATGATACATTCTTGTAATGCCACCAGTTGAGACTCTGAGGCAGGAGGATTGTAAATTGGAGGCTAGCCTAAGCTACATTGTAGGTTTCTGCTTCAAAAATTTTAACAGAGTGATGGTGTTCAGGTACATGTCTTTAATCCCAGCACTTGGGAGGCAGAGGCTGGTAGATCTCTGAGTTCCAGGCTAGCCAGGAGTACATAGTAAGACTATTTCAACAAAACAAAGCAAGACACCAGAAAAAAAGAAAGAGAAGAGCTCTAAAAGGAAAGAAAAAGTTACTACCAAGCTAGAGTTTTCAGAGCTTTCTCAGAAGAGTTCTACCCAGCGTCTGGGGACTGAGCACTCAGCATGAGAATCTGTGTGTGGCCTTTTGGATCCAAATCGTAATGGTGTGTGCTAGCTTTCTGACATTCACAGATTACTAAGTTTAAATACCCAGTGGTTCTAGAGAGAAGAGTAAGAACTCTGTTTAATTGTTGAAAGATGCTTTTATTAAAATCCTCCAAAATGTAAGAGTTTTCAAATGGAATGGTACAAATGTTTCTCTTTTCATTTATAATTGCCAGCTAGCAGGTAATTTTTAATATACTTAATGTCATGTTTTATTTTTAACAGACGCTTTTAAAACCCAAGTATCTTGGAAGGTGGTTGGGGTGCTAAGAGGTTAGCATCTGTGAATATCTTTTTTGTGCAAATGTTTCTTCAGGTTGGTAAAGGAGCACTTTATGGGAAGAAGGCAAGCACACTGTGGACGCTCTGTTTAGCACTGTGAGTGTTTTCAGTCTTCTTGTGTTGTGGAGCTTGTTGGCCATAGGGTGAAGCCTATGAATCTTATTTTAGAATGTTCTAAAATCTAAAGCAAATACATAGCATTGCAAAGGAGGTACATATATTAAGGTGAGTTGTCAAACTGTCTCAGGTTCTCTCTGTCTCACTGTCTCTCCTTCGTCTACCTTTAAAATCTTTCAAGTGAGTTTTAATTGCACACAGGATGAAGTTCAATAGGTTATTATTTTCCTTTGCAATGCTGAGAATTATACTCAGGCCCTTGCAAATGCTAAGTAAGCATTCTACAGCTGGGCCACCACCCCACCCCTTTGGCAGGTTCCTTGGCTTCTGCCTCTCAAGTGTTGGGATTATAAACATGTGTTACTGTGCTTGGGATTTCATTGGGAGCTCAAGACACTGAAATTTGCTTCCTTCATATACTTGGAACTAGTAAAGGCAAGCAAAACCGAAAGCAACCACAAAAATAAAGAACAAAACTTTTTTTTTTTTTAACATACGAAGCCTCATTATTATATTCCTAGGAATAGTTCTGAGGGTTTTATATATTAACATAATTTACTCTCAGCAACACCAGGCTAACTAACTTCTCCAAGTGTAGAAGCAGGTATTTAAATTCGGAGAGTCAGGAGATCAAGAATACATCTTCAAGCTTCACACTGACGAATTGTACATACAAACACACTCACATTTTTTTTTTTCGAGACAGGAGTTCTCTGTGGCTTTGGAGCCTGTCCTGGATCTAGCTCTTGTAGACCAGGCTGGCCTCGAACTCACAGAGATCCACCTGCCTCTGCCTCCCGAGTGCTGGGATTAAAGGCGTGCGCCACCACCCCCGGCTCACACTCACATTTTTAAAAGATTTATTATGTATACAGTGTTCTGCCAGAAGAGGGCACTAGATCTTATCACAGATGGTTGTGAACCACCATGTGGTTGCTGGGAATTGAACTCAGTACCTTTGGAAGAGCAGCCAGTGCTCTTAACCACTGAGCCATCTCTCTAGCGCACCCCCCCCCCCTTAACTCCTTCTATTAATCCAAATTCTGTTGTGTGTTGGACTGGAGAGGTGGCTTAGTGGTTAAGATCATTGGCTGCTCTTCCAGCAGACCCAGGTTTGATTTTTAGCTTCTGTATGGTGGCTCATACTCCTTAACAGCAGTCCCAGAGTAGCCAGTGCCCTTTTCTGACCTCCACAGGCACCCACACTCAGGACATTTTAAAAAGTTTTGTTGGGTCTTGACATGTGCTAGTTGCTAGCTTTTTTCTTTCTTTCTTTTTTTGAGACACGGTTTCTTTGTATGTCTGCTGGCTGTCCTGGAACTGGCTCTGTAGACCAATCCGGCCTTGGACTCCAGAGATTTGGCCTGCCTCTGCCTGAGTGCTGGAATTAAAGGCATGCACCTCCACTGTTTGGCTGTAGTTCCTTTTTAAAAGTATTTATTTTTGTTTTGAGTGTAAGCTCCACGTGTGCATGTTAATTCGGGGACCGGAAGAGGGAATGGAGTCTATGGAGCAGGAGGTGCAGATGGTTGTGAACTGCCTGATGTGTGAGCTCGGAACCAGAGTAGGGGTCCTTTGGAAGAGCAGGAATTGCCTTAATGGCAGAGCCATTTTATTCAGCCTGGCATATGCTGTTTACTTCCTGGAACAGATTGCCTTCCATTCTTCACTTTGTTTCGGCATTTTTTTTTAATATTTACTTATTATGTATACAATATTCTGTCTGTGTGTATGCCTGCAAACCATAAGAGGGTACCAGACCTCATTACAGATGGTTGTGAGCCACCATGTGGTTGCTGGGAATTGAACTCAGGACCTTTGGAAGAGCAGGCAATGCTCTTAACCGCTGAGCCATCTCTCCAGCCCCGTTTCGGCATTTTTATCATAGACTAGCGCCTACAGTTTTGAGATAAACTAGGATAATACATGAGGCAGTAAATACTTTCCAACAGTTCAAGCCACATGAAATGGTTTGCGTTTTTTGGAAATGTGTTAATGTCGATTGGTGAACTGATTTGGGTCATTTGTGTAGAGGAGTAAGAAAAGTATGGCGAAGGTGAATGAGTGTGGGGTGAGAATGTGTGTGCTGGCTTCTCCCAGTTGCTCTGTTAGCCAAATTGATTCAAAGTCTAGCTGTGGTTTGGTGCCATCTGCTGGTGCTTATGTGCTTTTATGGGTGTTCTTTGATGCCAACAATGGCAGATGGGAAACACAGCTTTTCCTTTTGGTTCTGAGACAGGGACTCATGTAGCTCAGGCTGGCCTCTGACTTCCAGTGTAGTAGAGGGTGATTTAAACTCCGCCCCTGCCCTTGCCCAACTGTTGGATGCTCTGATTCTAGGATCCTCTTTCCCCCAACACCAACTTCTATGGGTGAAGCTCCCTGTAACTTGGGAGGCTGAGGCAGAAGGATTGTGAATTCAAGACCAACTTGGGCTACATAGTGAGAGCTTGTCTTGAAAAACAAACCTCACTGCCACTCAGTTTCCTTCTACAGAATGACAGTGTTTCTGAATAACCTTCGCATACTCTTGCGTACATTCTGACACCTAGTAGAGCACAGATGTTTTCAGACAGGCAAAGGACTGTCTGTGGCCAGTACAAGTGCAGTCCCCTTTCAAATATTCTCAGACAGGTGGTTGACTTCAAGGATGTGGAACTTGTTGGATTCAAATAAAACAGCTGAAGCAGACTTACGTGAACTCATGTATTTATGGAGTTTTACCCAGCTGTATTGTGCTTGCATTTATGTGATTAAATTTGTATGATCTGTTCCATAAAGTCACAATAGATGATTTTTTTTTTAATTATTGAGGAGAGGTCATGAGCCAGAGCAGCGCACTGAGAAGCCTTTGGCTAATCTAGAGGCTGACCAGCCACGCAGCTGCAGTGCAGCTACTCAGCCGCTGCAGCAGGTGTGCTTATAGAGAAGGCTGGAAGGGATTTCAGTCATACAGCGTGAGGAAAACAGACAGTGTAGCTTTGACACCGCGTGTGGTAGCACATGCCTGTGGCCCTCCATCAGGAGTGTGGGCTGTAGCATGGGATCATGTCTCTAAACAGAAAAAAAATAAGAAACATAGTTTGTAAGATACTAAGTTGTAGGTTTGATAAGTGGATAAATTAAACTTCATTCAACCTGACAAATGTAGAAAACAATGGATATTGAAATCACAAATCAGTATAATAGAAGTTTAAAACATGTTAAGGTAATGACATGAATTAAATATATTTGTTATTTATAATAGGCTCAACAAATGTAGACCAAATAGTAGAAACAGGAGACAAATAACAGAAAAAAAAATAAAATTTATTAAATGGATAAACATTTCATCAGAAAAATAGTAACTGAAGGAAGTGGCAGTGATAAAAAGAATTTATCATGAATATCTTTAAACAGGTGCAAGGAACAGTTTGGAAGTATAATCATTAACTTGTGCATCTACCAACACAGCTGTGAAGTAGAAAGAACAAAACCAAGTTGTAAGCAAGTTGTTTTACCAGGGCTTTGGAGACTAGAGAGATAGATAATCCAGCGGGTTAGGAACATTTATGCTTTTCCCAGAGGAGCCAGCTCAGCTTCCAACATGGTTCCACTTCAGGTGGCTCACAGCTGGCTATAACCCCGCTCTAGGGGGTCTGACACCCTCTTCTGGTCTTCACAGAAACCCACACACATACATCATACACTTCCACAGACACATGAATTCAAAAAAGAAAATACACCTAATATCCCAGCACTCGGGACACAGAGGCAGGCGGATCGCTGAATTTGAGACCTGTCTGGTCTACAGAGTGAGTTTCAGGACAGCCAGGGATCCTGTCTCAAAAACAGAGATAAAAGAGAGAGAAAAAAGAAAAATCTTTAAAAGTAAAAGAATTTGGGACTGTTGAGATGGTCACTGGTGCTTACCACCACGCCTGGAAACCTGGACCTGCATGGTGGAAATAGAGAACCCCTGCAAGTTGACCTCTGACCTCCACAAGTGTGTGATGACATAAGCATGGTTACATGAGTTCATAGAAACACACAATAAAATGAATATGACAGAACCTACTGGAAAACACTGTAGTTCTAAATCCATTTCTTGGGGCTGAAGAGATGGTTCAGTACTTAAAAGTATGTCTTGTTCTTGTAGAACTCCAAGGTTCAGTTCCCAGCTCCCAGATGGAGACGCAACCATCAATAACTCTTGTTCCAGGGCATCTGATGCCCCCTTCTGACCCCAGCAGGACACAGGCATGCAGCCAAAACATACACAGAAAAATAAAACATCTGAAAATATTTTTGTTTTTTGTTTTTTTTTTAGATTTATTTATTTATTGTGTATACAGTATTCTCAGTATTCTGTCTGCATGTGTGCCTGCAGGCCAGAAGAGGGCACCAGATCTCATTACAGATGGCTGTGAGCCACCATGTGGTTGCTGGGAATTGAACTCAGGACCTCCGTAAGAGCAGGCAGTGCTCTTAACCACTGAGCCATCTCTCCAGCCCCCTAAAAATATTTTTGAAAATAGAAAAGATTAATATAGGGAGCTAATAAAGTCCTAGATGCTAATAAAGGACTAATAGAATAAAACTAAATAAAGTAACCTGAGGGAACCAGTTACAGGTTTGTTTTACCCCCCTTCTTCTTTCCCTTTTGTTCTTGTTGGCATGGGGTCTCACATAGTTTAGGTTGGCCTCAAGCTTCCTGTATAGTTGAGTCTGATCTTGAACTCCTGATCTTCCCTGCCTTGCACCTTCTTTAAGTGCTGGAACTACAAAATATGTGAAACCTTAAAACCAAGTAAAGATAGAAGCAACAACATCAAAATTAGTGAAAGAGACTGGATGCCAGCGACACCCACCTTTAATCCCAGCACTCGGGATGCAGAGGCAGGTGGATCTCTGTGAGTTGGAGGCCAGCCTGGGCTACAGAGCGAGTTCCAGGACTGGCTCCAAAGCTACACAGAGAAACCCTGTCTCACAAAACTGACCAACAAACATATATAATAAATTAATGAAAGAGAAAATAAACCAGAAAAATGGTTTATTTTTATTTATTTTAATGTATTATTATTTAAAATAATACACTAATAAGGAAAAATAAGCAGTAGGAATAAAAGTATATGATGTAGAGTTTAAAAAAAATCCTGAGTGCCCCTTTGGATAGGGACTGTGGTCATTTTTTCTCCTCTATCAAACTGTTTTCTGCAACAAATCATAACTCAAAAGAACATTGTGAACAGGCTACTGCTGCCAGGTGGTGGTGGCGCACGCCTTTAATCCCAGCACTTGGGAGGCAGAGGCAGGCGGATCTCTGTGAGTTTGAGGCCAGCCTGGTCTACAAGAACTGGTGCCAGGACAGGTTCCAAAGCTACACAGAGAAACCCTGTCTCTGTAAACCAAAAAAGGAAAAAAAAAAAAAAAGCTCAGAAAACCAAGAAACCAACAACAATAACAAAAAAACAAGAACAGGCTAGTGCTAAGGAATTGAAAACTTATAAAATAGATGATGCTAAAAATTTATGAAACTGTGGGGGCAGGAGGAAGGACCATAACAAAAGGTGTATGATAAAAAACTGTATGCAAACTCCTATCTTATAACCTAATCAAATATTACTATAGAAAAGACTGAAGATGTCCTACATGGCTGATAGTGCTGTTCCTAGAGTCTTGGTTCATTAAACAAAAGTTCTTGTCAGGTGTGGATACCTCTGAGTGAGTGTTGGTTAGGACCCCAGAGTCCCCTAAAACAAGACTGACTCTTGCCCTTCCTCTCGCCTACCTGCCTGAACTAGGTCATAAGACCCTGTTGCTGAAAACTATTCTTGGGTTGCAAGATCTAGTGAAAAGCTGGGACTGAGTTAGGAACTCCTGTCTGCTGCCTCACTTTCATAGGGCTGGACAGCACATGCAGGCTGCTGCCGGGAGAAAAGGCACCCGTAGTTGTATGTAGATGTGAATGCCATGAACTTCCAAAGCAACCTACTAGGCAAGGTTTGTCCACTTGTCTCTGCTTGGATTTGAGGTTGGTGACACAAGAGGGGACCTTGTCAAAATTCATCAACAATGCATGGCTGGGGAAGGGAACTTATTACTATTTTTTAAATATGAGTGTCTGCTGAGAGACACAATAAGTGGGACCACCTGAAACTGAAAAGCTTCTGTAAAGCAAAGGACACGGTCAACAAGACAAAATGACAGCCTACAGAATGGGAAAAGATCTTCACTAACCCCACATCGGACAGAGGTCTGATCTCCAAAATATACAAGGAACTCAAGAAATTGGACACCAAAAGAACACATAATCCAATAAAAAAAAATGGAGTACAGCCCTAAACAGAGAACTCTTAACAGAGGAATCTAAAATGGCTGAAAGACACTTAAGGAAATGTTCAACATCCTTAGTCTTCAGAGAAATGCAAATCAAAATAACTCTGAGATTCCATCTTAATCTGTAAGAATGGCCAAGATCAAAAACACTGATGACAACTTATGCTGGAGAGGCTGTGGGGAAAAGGGAACACTTCTGCACTGCTGGTGGGAATGCAAGCTGGTACAACCCCTATGGATGTCAGTGTGGCAATTTCTCAGAAAATTAGGAAACAACCTTCCTCAAGACCCAGTAATCACTTTTGGGTATATATCCAAAGGATGCTCAATTGTGCCACAAGGACATGTGCTCAACTATGTTCATAGCAGCTTTGTTTGTCATAGCCAGAAACTGGAAACAACCTAAATGCCCCTTGATCGAAGAATGGATAAAAAAAATGTGGTATATTTACACAATGGAGTACTACACAGCAGAAAAAAATAATGACAGCTTGAAATTTGCAGGAAAATGGATGGAACTAGAAAGCATTATTTTGAGTGAGGTAACCCAGACACAGAAAGACAATTATCACATGTACTCACTCATAGGTGGTTTTTAAACATAAAGCAAAGAAAACCAGCCTACAAACCACATTCCCAGAGAACTTAGACAACAATACAGACACTAAGAGAGACTTATATAGATCTAATCTACATGGGAAGTAGAAAGTATAAAAAGACAAGATCTCCTGAATAAATTGGGAGCATGGGGACTTTGGGGGAGGGTTGAAGGAGAGAGGGGAGTGGCAGGGAGGGGAGCAGAGAAAAATGTAGAGCTCAATAAATATCATGAAAAAAAAATAAAAGGAAACAAAGAACCTGAAAAAAAAAAAAAGAAATTTTGTCTGATGGATGGAGATAGAGACAGAGACCCACATCCACATCAGAGCAATGGACTGAGCTCCCAAGGTCCAGTTGAAGAGCAGAAGGAGGGAGAAGATGAGCAAGGAAGTCAGAACTGCAAGGGATTGGTCCACCCACTGAAACAGTGTGCCTGATCTAATGGGAGCTCACCAAATCTAGCTGGACTGGGACTAAATGAGCATATGATCAAACCTGATTCTCTGAATGTGGCTGCCAATGGGGGCAGACTGGAAACCCATCAATAATGGTACTGGGACCTGTCTCTTCTGCATGTATTGGCTTTTTGGACCGTGGTCTATTTGGATGCACACCTTCCTAGGCCTGGATGGAGGCAGGAGGGCCTTGGACTCCCCACAGGGCAGGAAACCCTGCCCTCTTGTAAGGGTGGAGGGGGAGTGGGATGGGAAAGGGAGAAGGGGAGGAAGTGTAAATTTTTAAATGGAAAAATAATAAATAAATAAATAAATATGAGTGTCTGGGTTATACCCATAGATATATGGTACTCTGCCTTTTAATGAGAGACGCTTCTCTTTGCCGAGAACAGTGGTAAATGTAGAGGCCCATAGCTCTCTAGGTGTTGAGAGTAAGTGATGGATGAGTGGTCATTGCTATCACCACCTCTGTGGAAACTGAGGTAGGAAGAATTTAAGAGCCGGAAGATGAGAAGGCTGTATGCAAATGCCACCTTGGGTGTGACACAGCCATCCGTGTGTTATACTCACAAAAGATGCAGTTACTTGTTAGGAACTGCACAACTAGACTTACCAACAGGAAGTTGTGGATAGGGGATGGGCTCATGGGTCCCTGCCCTCCCAACTACTGGCTGCTGAAACATTCTAGGAGGGGGGAGTCATTGCTTTAAGCTGTGTACCTGTTGGTGAGCCCACCAACTTCCAGGGAATAGTTTCAAACCCCTGATCACACAGATTCAGTGGTCCACAAAACAAAACAACCAAAACCACTAATGTGGGGAAGGTATTTTTAAGAAGGGGGTAACAGGAGTAAAAAGGGAGAGTAATTAGAACACAATTTATACACGGGTGAAGTGTTGACAAATAAGTAAATAGCCGCTAGACGTTTTTGAAGTGAAATTAGGGCTGTGAGGTTGCCCAGCGGGGAAAAGCCCCTGCTGCCAGGCTTGCAGCCTGGGTTCACTCCCGGAGACCCACAGAGCGGGAGGAGTGCGCTGAGTTCCAGCACGTGTTCTCTGACCTCTACATATGTGCTGTGACGTGTGCCTGACTCTTCCCTCACCACTATAAAGTTTTTAAAATGTAGTAAAGAGAAGCATAAAGTTTCCGAGGACACTCTTCCCTGATCGTAGGTTAAAGGAAAAATGCCCATGTAACAATTTCAATAGACCAACACTCATCTGTTAAAATTGGTGTCTACTAAGGGTAAAGACTTGATTGGAACCTCATGAGCGACATTATTAACGATGTATAGTAAACTGGGCATGGTGACTCATGAATGTAGTCTCAGCACTTGGGGAAACAAGTCTCAAGTTCAAGGCAGCTGGGCTTATACAGAAAGACTTTCTCATAAAAACCAACTTATAGTAAATGTCATTTAGTGGAGAAAAGGGTGCCAACACTAGCATTACTGCTATAACATATAGAGTGTTGTGGGAACTCATTCTCCCAATAGTTTTGAGGTACTGGCGTTAGGGCATGGCTTCTGTCTGTGGATGTGATCGCTCATAAGGAAGAGGGTGGTGGTCAGAGATTGCTGCTTGCACTCACCCCAGGGCAGAAGGACCATGACAGCTCTCTGCCTTGTTGTAATTCATGAGTGTTTGTTAATCAATCTTTGATATCTTTTTATTCGGGCTCTTGTGGATTCACATACATCTGCCTACATTTGGTGTTAAGAGATCATGTCTGCAGACAGAAGCTATGCCCTAAGGCCGGTACCCCAAAACTATTGGTGGAATGAATTCCCACAACATATAGAGGGGTGCTTTAGTTTGGGTTTCTGTTGCTGTGATACAACACCTTGACCATGACCAAAAGCAACTTGTGTAGGAAAGGGCTTACTTCAACTTACACTGCCAGGTACCATCCATCACTGAGGGAAGTGAAGGCAGGGTCTCAAACAGGGCAGGAACTTGGAGGCAGGGACCGAAGTAGAGATCATGGAGGGACTCTGCTTGCTGGCTTGCTTCCTATAGTTTGCTTAGCTTGTTTCCTTATTTACCCCCAGGAATACCTGCCCATTGGTGGCACACCTACAGTGGTCTAGGCCCTCCAACAGTCTGGTGGGGGTATTTTCTCAATCGATATCTCTTCTGGAAGATGCTAGCCTGTGTTAAATTGCTGTTAAAACTAGCCAGCAAAGGAGGGAAGTCTTGATGACGGGAGAGAATAAGTAGGGTGAAGTGTGGCTCAGCTGTAAGGTGCTTGTCTTGCATACACAAAACTTTGAGTTCAATCCCTAGTATTGCGTAGATTCATGAAAAAGTTTAGAGGAAAAAACTGTTATTCTTTGCAAGTGGGTTAGCACTTCAAATCTGAAAGACTACTACTCGTATACATGATTAAAGTTGCTATGAAAGTTCATCATACAAAGAAGAAGAAGGATTTATCGGGGCTGCTGTGTACAGCAACAGTGATCAGTAAGAAAAAGAAACATAATCTCACGGTAAAATCCAAATCAAATGGAAAAATTTTCATTAGGTACCTAGGAATAAATCGACCATACATGTGACCTGTTTACCACATTAATGTCTCACTCTTTGTCAACCTAAGTGGATCAGTTATTTATTCTTTTAATCTTTTTAATTCAAAAATACATCAGAAAACTGATGATGATAAATCTAGTCTTCCTTCTCCAGCTAATCTAAAACTCAGTTTCTTTTTAGTCAGAATCTTTGCAGATTTGCTTTTGGCAGAATTTGACAAACTCTTTAAAATATGGATCTCAATAGAGTCCAAACCAGTGGTTCTCAACCTGTGGGTCATGACCCCTCTGACAATCCTACATCCCCCAGAATATTTGCATTACGATTCATAACAGTAGCAAAACTTTAGTTATAAAATAGCAATGGAAATAATGTTATGGTTGGGGTCACCACAACATGAAGAACTGTATTAAAGGGCCGCAATGTGAGGAAGGTTGAGAACCCCTGCTCTAGACAATTCTGTGAAAGAACAAAGTTGTGTACTTCTCCTGTTCACAAAGAATGATTCCTGGTCAGGAGGAAGGGGTGTGTGCTTGTATTCATAAGGCCCTGGATTTAGCCCTAGAAGGAAAGCGACAGAGGGAGAAAAGGATCTGAGGCTGTAGGAAATATAAAGCACAGGCCTGGGGTTATACTGGTCATCTCAGTACTTGGGAAGTCAAGGCAAGTTCAAGATTTAGAGCTATATTAGAGCAACTGTTCTCAACCTTACTAATGCTGTAACTCTTTAATATAGTTACTTAGGTTGTGCTGACCCCCAACCTTAAAATTATTTTTGTTTCTACTCCAAAGCTACATTTTTTTCTACTGTTATGAATTGTAAATACCTGATATGTAGGACAGCTAATATGTGACCCCTGTGAAAGTGTTGTTTGGGGGGTGGTTCCCCAAAGGGGCCATGTATCTCATAGGTTGAGCACTGCTGATACAGAGAGTTCTTAGAAGAGAGGACCTGGAGAGATGGCTCAGCAGTTGGACCAGGGCTCCAAGCCCAACATTCACATAGTGGTTCCCAACTGTAACTGAAGTTCTAGGGGATCCAGCACCCTCTCCTGGGGCTGCAGATACATGCCTTGCATTTGGTATACAGATTTACATTCAGGCAAAATCCTCATACATATAAAATTTTTAAATGGAGCAATTTTAACCTATTCTTTTAGAAAATAAATCATGCCGGGTGGTGGTGGCAGAGGTGGAGGGAGAGGCCAGCCTGGGCTACAGACCGAGTTCCAGGATGGCCAGGACTACCAGAGAAACCCTATCTTGAAAAACCAAACAATAAAAAATAAATTAAAAATCCATTAAATTGTTATTTATTTAATTAAAAATTAGTTGACAGGACTGCAGTGCTGACATGTTATCATAAAAAGATCCATAGAGCAGAGCAGAGAGCCTAGAAACACCCACACAGGTACATAGAGTCAGCGCTGCAAAACAAAGGAGAGGCTGGGTGCTGGTGGTGTAGGCCCACTCAGGAGGCAGAGGCGGGCAGATCTCTAAATTCAAGGCCAGCCTGCTCTACAGAGAGAGTGTTCCAGGACAGTGAGGGCTACACAGGGAAACCCTGTCTCAAGAAAACCAAACTAAACGAGAAGAGGGAGGAGAAAAGGTGAAAGAAAAAAATGAAAATGTTTTTGCAGGGAAATAATAGTTAATAGGTAGACTGAGGGTCTAGAAGCAGTGTGTATATCCTAACATAGTAGATTAGTGGACATACATTTGAAAATTAGGAGTAAAGATGGACTATTTATTAAAGCATGTATTTATATATACACACATACGTATTTGTAGGGACAGAGATGTACAGTTGGATTTGTTTTACCTTTCTTTAAGGTGATTTATTCTCAACATCTCTTGTACCTATCAGTTCTTTGTGTCTAACTCCCATTGAAGCATCCAATTTAATTTGATTAGTGTATTTTTCTTTTTATACCTGATTATGTATATTAATATCCTGAGTAAAGAATATTAGGCGTCTGTTTCCTATATCTTTTAGCAAGCACTGTTCTTAATATGCACGCACATTACTCAGCATACATGTTACCAGTTCCTTCAGCCGTTGCTGTGATAAAGCATGTTTTCACCCTTATGGACATGCTCAGACCTTGACCCCATTGCAGTCTGAGAATGAATGCCACTTTCATTGTTCTTTGTTCTGTCTTTGGGAGGTTTTTTAACTTTTGCATGTATATTCATACATGATTTTATTTTCTCACATTGTCCTTAAGTAGGTTTAGAATCAAGATTACAATGGGCTCAAAAATAATACAGGTGACTTTCACGTATTTTTCTCATTTTCAGCAACAAATTGTCTATTAACTAAAATTGAGAACTTTGTAGTACCTAAAAGGTATTCAAGTTTGGAATTTTTTTGAATAGAGAAGATTTGGGCAACATTCTAAGTTCTACACCATTTATGTTGTGGAACTTTGCCATTTCAACTTTATGCATGTGTATATTTTCTAGTGATTTGCAGACTTTATTCAGGTGCCACATTTTATTAGCATAAAGTTTCATAAAAACATATTTTTGTACTGGTGGGTATCTATTCAGTATTCTGTATACACACACACACACACAATCAGTTCATACTCTATTGTTTCCTCTTATTATGATCCTTACTGAGTCTTTCCGAAATCATCTTTTGGCCTTATGAATCTTCTCTTTTTAAACATTCTGTTCAAATTTGAATTATTTCATTTTTTCTGTCATTATTTCCTTTTTCTTTCTTTGATTTACTCTCTTTTTTTTCTGTCCTTCTGAATTGAATGCTTAGTTTATTTATTCTTGGTGTTTTGAGATAGCTCTTGGTGCTCACCATTTAGACCAGGCTGACCTCAAACTCACCTGCCTTGGCCCTCCGGAGATGTTGTTAACTGCACACCACAAGGCTCTGCAGCCTATTTGTTTCTCTATTTTTAAGCCCATTTCCTGACTGTTCAGTACTGTTTCAGCTGTGTCACACGGAGCTTGACTTTTGCATTTTATAATTCATTTCTGAATATTTCTTTAAAATATTTTAAATTTTGTGTGTGTGTAACACACAGGCAAGTGTATGAATTCAGTTCAGCTTTATCAAATGAGCTATCTTTGCCAGACCCTAAATATTTCTTAATTCTTCTGTAATTTACTTTTGTATCTGAAATATTATTTAGTATATCTTGTATGGGAAAATAGGTATAATTGGACATCAAAAATCGAACTTCTATAGGATGACCAATTTGAGTTATCTCCCAACAGCAGGCTGACAGAAGATATCTGAGACATATGTGTTACAATCTAGACCATGTCAACATTTTCAGACCAGAAAAGACAGCGTAGCCTACCCAGCCAGTGCCAGGCCTTTGATAGGACTTGTCTCAAACGGGAGTCTCCTGAGAAAAAAGCCCCCACGTTGGCTCCTCGCCCCCACACTTATGCCTGTTATTCCAGTGCTCAGTAGGTGGAGGCAGGAGAGTGGAAGCTCAAGTTCGTCCCGAGCTACAGAGCAAGTTTGTAGCTAGCAGGATACAGCTCAGTGGCAGAGTTTTTTGAGCATGTGTGAGGCTCTAGGTTCAGACACTAACACTGCAAAGCAAATGAAGAAAAAAACCATAAAACCTTCTTTGAGAAAAGGAAACTGGGGTAGAGAGGTGACTCAGCCGTTAGAGCTTTCCTGCTCTCCAGGTTCCAGGTTCAGTTCCTAGAAACCATGTCCGGTGCTCACGCCCACCTCAGTTCCTGGGGAATCCAGCTCCTCTGACCTCTTTGAACACCTGTGGTTATGTACACATACTCCACAGAGACATACATATAATTTAAAATGATAAAAAGAAATCATTCAAAACTGTAAAGAGGGAACAGTTTTGTCTAACAGGAGAAATCTGATGGATACAGTTGGGTAAACACATGCACTGAAATGCTCTGTAGAACTCACCAAGCATATGGCTATACTTCCTTACATCAGCAGCGTTGCGTGCAGTTCCTTCATGAAAACGTATACGTAATATAATGACATTTATCTCACCAGAGAGTATGAGAAAATATGCCACTCAAGAATGTTCACCCAAACACATAAATACACTCATGCAACAGTAGAAAGACTTGATGTGAAGAATAAATGTTCTATTTGAAGACTAGAATTGTTTTAACCCACCCTCCTTCTGCTAGCTTTAATTAGTTAACAAACTACCTCCCAACTTAGCATTTTAAAGTGCCAAATATCTACCATCCCACACAGTTTTGAGGTTAAAGGTTATAGTGTGGCTTAGGTGCATGGCCCTGGCTCAGGGTCTTTGATGAGGTGGCCTGCAGTCTCGTCAGTTGGGTTATTCATCTCTAGGCTGGTTAGGACTGGAGAGTGTCTCCCAGATAGCTCACTTTACAGTTGTTGGTAGGGTGCCATTGTTGCTGTCCACTGCTCTGGCTTCTCAAGCCTGTTGAGGTTATTTATGACACAGTGTTTGGCTTCCTTCTAGTGTTTGTGATCCAGGCACTTCAGCTTTATTCTGTTGGTTAGCAGCGAGGAATTGAGTCCAGTGAGAGGCAGACTAGGCTACACCTCTTTAAGAAGGAGTTTTAAAACAGAAATTGTAATGAGAAAATTAATGTGACAGCAAAGTAGGGATGTTCCTTTCATTCCTGGTGAGTGGTGGAGAGGAAAGGCACTGGGTTCAAATTCTGACCCTTTCATCACCAACTGTACTTTAAACAGGGACCCTTAGATGCTTCATCAGTGAAATGAATATAATAGTAATATTTGTTGTATAGGGATGTGAACATAATACATAAAAAGAAATAAGGGAAAGTATTTAGCATGCAGGCTTTTATTTGGTAAGCAGTAAGATCTGGTATTTACCTTTTTTCCCCTCTCTGCTGGGGAATATAAGTAATTTTCAGACAGTATTATCTTTCTGTAGTTTGATTAGCAGAATTGAGTTTATTTTAAGGTAGCTACCATTTAAGTCTATGTATTCATACTTAGTGAAAAATCCTGTTTGTAACTGTTTGATCTTGGGGACTTGAAAACTGCAGATTAATGTTTCTACATACGCACAGGTATACATATTAGATGCTTGGTAAACACCATAATGCCAGTTTGTGCCAGTATATATTCTACTAGCAGCCTATTCTTCTTGTTATTCTTTTTTCAATATTTTTATGGTTTATTTAACTTTTTATTTTATGTGCATTGGTGTGAAGGTGCCAGATCATCTGCAACTGGATCTTCAGACAGTTGTGAGCTGCCATGTGGGTGCTGGGAATTGAACCCGGGTCCTCTGGAAGAGCAGTCAGTGTTCTTAACCACTGAGCCATCTCTCCAGCCCCCTCTTCTTGTTATTCTCTGTAAAGTATTGGTGGCCTTTGAAAGCCTGTTTCAGGTAATGCAGACTTGCCCTAAACTTGGGAATTCTGCTTCAGAGATATCTAAAATACAGTAAGGTAAAAAGTGTGTCAGACTTCAAACTAATCCTATATTGGGAATACTGTTTCATTGTTTTTAAGCCACATTGACTTGTCACCTACACACGCACACACACACCCCTTTGGTTCCCATTAGGTACTCAATAGAATAGATGAAAAATGTTTTATCGGAGTAGAAATTCTGATTTGTCTTGGGGCGGTGGTGGCGTGCGCCTTTAATCCCAGCACTCACTCCGGGAGGCAGAGACGGATCTCTGAGTTCTAGGCCAGCCTAGTCTACAAGAGCCAGTTCCAGGACAGGCTCCAAAGCTACAGAGAAACCCTGTCTTGAAACCCCCCCCCCCAAAATTCTGATTTGTTATCCGTTACAATGGTCTGCCTAAAGTCAGCAAATTACCCTTTAGTATTCTTTATTGTTTCTGATACAGAAAGATGCTGCCTATCAATGGGAGATCCTTATTTCAAACTGATAGCAATGAAAAATTAAAGCTATCAGTTAGCTGATTTCTTTTGTTCTATGCATAGCAGTTTTAAGTAGACCCATCTGATGCTGCAGTGGTGTTGGGTAAACTTATAAAATCATATTGTATATTACTGTTGAAAATAACTTTATAAGCAGCTAGCTCAGATTAAATTTGTAACCCTACCATTACAGATGATTATTTATTCAATAAATTGTTATCGAATGCATAATCTACTGAATGTGCATTTTATTGTTGCGAACAACTTATGTTTAGAAATTCTTATTTGGCATCTTATTTGGTCTGATCCCCTAATTTCCACTCATTTCTCTAGCCACTGATTGGCCGCACATTTCTCTTTCCTGTTGCTGTCTTTGTAAGATCAGTTCCTAGCAAATGGATTTTTCTAAAAGATGACTTAAGATATCTTTAAGATATGAACGAATATATTCATTTGTCCACGTGAACCAAGTAAAAGTGAGGGTACACGAATTTCATGACTAGTAAAGTGGGCGACTCTAATCCAGTCTCCTTGAGGCTGGCCGGCTGCTCTGCTGTTTACTAATTACCTGTCTAGTGTACTCTGACTTCTGTAGAGAGGAAGACCAAGTCGTCTTTGGAAGTAGTTGGAGACTTCCTGACTTCCCTAGTGATGTTTTTAGAATATTTTCTAGGTACGAGTTTTTAAAGTGCACTTCTTTGAACTGAACTGATTGTATGTTGCACAAGCTCTGGAGGGGCCAAAACAAGTTAAAAACCACCTTCATGTACAGCTGCGGGACTAGGTATTAGGTCGCTTCTAGGAAGAAAAATTTGATACATGGCTCTTTTCCAGAGGGGACATTTGCAGACTTCGCTTCCGCAGAACGTGAAGCGCGCCTCTTCCTGCCGAGGCCCGCGTCCCCGAAGGCGGCCTGCGGCTGCCCAGCCTCAGGTGTCCGTGCGGCCGCTAGCTGCCGGCGCCCGGGACTTCCTGTCTGGGCGCGGGGCGGAAGGATCGCGTTGCCAGCCGGAGCCGCCGCCGCCCCTGCCGTTAGGTGGTGGGGCTGCTCAGCCCGGCGGCGGGAGGCGGGCCGGCCGCCGCTTCCTGTCGGAGGACGCGCAAGGATCCGGGCGTCGGAGTGTGTGCGAGTGCGTGAGTGTGTGCCGCCCGCACGGCGTGTGTCTCCGGCCGCGGGTTCCGCCTTCTCCCCTGTCGCCGCTGCTCAGGGTGTAAGTCAATGTGAAGCAGCAGTTCCAGCCCCGGGATAAACATGGCGACGTCTCTGCATGAGGGACCCACGAACCAGCTGGATCTGCTCATCCGGGCCGGTAAGCGCAGGGGAACTTTTCTCCGGTGCATCGGTGCAGCGGGCGAGGGGGCGCCCCGCAGGCGGGGAGCGTCCCCCGGGGCGGTCAGCGCCCGGGTCCGGTGTCCGCCTCCGTCAGCCGGGCGGCCGCGGAGAGGGGGGAGTGAATGAAGTAATGGAGGCGACAAATCAGGAAGTGATCACCTTGGAGAGTAACCTGCCTCGGATCCCGGCTGTCGCTCCGGGCAGCGCGGCAGCGGCGGCGGCCGGGCACGGAGCCGCGGCTAAGTTGGGGAGTCGGCGCTGGCGAGTTGCGCGCTTCACCCCAGTTGCCGGGGAACCAGGAAGTGAGCGGGGCTGTTGTCCCCGCCGCCTGCCACGCTGTCCGGCCGAGAGGCCGCCCCTGCCCGCGGCTGGGGGCGCTGGCCGCCCGCCGCCCTCGCCTCACACTTCACACAGCCGCCACTTCCGCATGGACGCTGCGGCCCCGGGAGCTACCCGCCAAAACGCGCCCGGCCTCCTGCCTCAGCCCTCAAGGAGCAGCGCCGGAGTAACGGTCTTGAGGCCACTTCCCGGTGCCGAGCGGGACGCCGAGCCGGCGCCTCCCTGCCCCGGCTAACGGCGGCGGTGCACAAACTAGGCTGCTGCCCTTCCGTCCCTCGTGGGGCGGGTGTTTCGGGGGGACGGGAAGGACACGGGGTGTATTCCGCGCAGCCGACCCGGGGCTTTGGGACAGCGAGGGGGAACGTTTATTTTTGTCAACAGTGGGTGAGAGCGAGGTGCAGGGCGGGCGGGAGGGCGTCCTGGCCCCGGGGAAGTCTCGGCTCGGAATTGCCCCCTTTCCCCTCCCCCCAAACCTCCCACCATAGCGGAAGCGCCTGGGAGAGGACAGAACGCGCGCGATTGACAGGCCCGTGGTTCCAATCTGCGCTCCGAGATGTTCCAAATAAGAACGTTGATTTCTGGGGGCGGGACCATGGGCCCGAGCCGGGCCAATGAAGATTGGGCGGGAGTGAAGCTGACAATGTACGCATGGAATTGGAGGGAAGAGGAGTGTAAACACGGAAGTGGCCGCGGGGGTGGGGGATGTGCTGCGCCACTGCTGCAGCGGAAGGGCACGGACTTAAGTTACATAGAAAAAGCAGCTTTACTTGCTAGCAGACAGCGCAGCGAGGGCCCCAGGTCGATGTGGCACTGCTTGAACTCTGTTGCTTACTGAAATAAGAAGCGCACGCGGTCTTTTCTCTGGTTCTGTTTCACATCATCGTTGTGGAATCGGAAGATGGGAAATAGTCACCCCACAGCACTGCTGTAAAAGATCTGAACAGTCTTTTCCATCTATTGTTTTTAGGTAGGGGTCTTGAAATCGATAATTTGGCTAACAAAGCAGACCCAGTTCGGTTGGGAAGAAAAATCAACATATATTTATCCCTAAATTTAGCAGAACTTTAAATTCAAATAAAATCTGGACTAATAGAAACATATGTACTGTAGAATACATGACGGTAAGTGTATTTAGTCTATGGCGTATTTTACACCTTTCAGAAATCCCTATGGAAATCACAACTTACTGAGCAGCATTTAAATACCATTTTTGGATAAGAACTTTTATTGAATGAGAGGCAGAACACAATGAGATCTTAGGTACTTGTTATGTTCAGTCCATTGATCATTATGAATTAGTGTACATTTTCATGTCGGCATAGTGTTTTGAGTGTTGAGTGTGTATAGTTGAAGGGATTTCTGGGCTGGAGAAGTGCTCATTGGTTAAGACCACTTGTTGCTATTGCAGAGGTTTACTTATCAGCACCCACGTTCACAACCATCTGGAACTCCAGTTCCAGGGGATATACAACCCCCTCTTCTCAAGTCCATGAACACCAGGCACACATGGTGCACATAAATACAGGCAAAAGTTTAATAAATAAACCTAAAGATGTTATTTTCAGAGCGTGTGAATACTTGAGAGAGAACCATAGCAATTTCTTCACTGTAGAGGTAGAGGACTTGATTCTGCAAGTGGAAGGTTTCTTCCCATGAGCCTTTGGAATTACCAGTAAAACTGGGAAGTGCGTATTACATAGTCTTTGGAAATAAATATTTCTATCTTTTTATAGGCATTCTGGTTTTGTGGTGCCAGGGATCTGAGCCAGGACCTCTGGCATGCGGGGCAAATGCTCACCGTGGAGCTGCACCACCTCCGATGCTGATTTTCTGAGAGTTTGGATGCCATTTTCCAGATCTTATTGCTTTTTGAGTACTCCTTACAGAAATCTTATAACTAAGGGGTTTAAAAATCACAATTTGCTATGAAAGACTGTTTTATGCATAATTATTTTTTTTCTCCTTTCATGCTCATGTAATCTGAAGGTCCCTACCGACTTTTAGAAGGAAACTTTGGAGGACTTGATGATATACTAAGAGTTAGTTCAGTAAGTTAAGAACTGGAGAAGGAAATAGGAATTTAAAAAATTATTATTTTTATGGTTCTGAATTTTTTATTGCTGACAGTTTAATGGCACATGTAGAGTTATGCTTTCAGTGTTTTTTTTCTTTGTTTTTGAAACAAAGTCTCACTGCAGGCTGGTCTCAAACTTTCTATATAGCTAAGGCTGGCCTTGATCCCTTGCCTCCGCTTCCTGAATGCTAGTATTAGAGGCCTGTGATGGGGGATTAAGCATGTACTCTGCCAACTGAGCTACATCCCCAACCACAGTATCTGTACATTTTGTGAGTAAATGGATGTAATGATCTCTTTATCTCCTTGAAAGAAGTCATCAGATTTAAGCAGGCAGATGAAAATCTATATAATGTACAAATATGGTAGCTATAATGATTGCAGTAATTACCTGATGATCATGTAAAATGAGTGACACTTAGGAAGAACTTAGAGAATAAATAAACTTTTGACTTGAATAATGTTAGTGTAACTTGTTTCTAAGCAACTATAGATCCCTTAATAGGATCACTGCTATATCACTACAGGGTATACATTGCTTTTACCTTCCCTGTGTATAACTTAAGCATTACACATATAGTCCTTTAGTTATTAATATTTATGCTATTAGGAGTTTGAGTGGATGAAATAAACAAACTTGTAACTAATCTGTCATTTTAAAATTAAAAATGTTTTGTAGTCAAGACTATATTCTTACTGAATTTGTATCTGGGTGGGGCATGGTTGATACCTTCCTTAATCAGAGCACTGAGGAGGCAGGGGTAGGCAGGATAGCCAGTGCTACACACTCAGAAACTTGGTTAAGGAACCGTAGAGGTTCTCTAGTTCGCTGTGGACAAACATATCCTAGTTAACCTTAATCTTAAGGTCTTTAGCACTTGACTAGACGATCTCTGAGGACTTCTAAAGCTCTAGAATTACGAGTAGTCCAACACATTTAATGCAAAGGGAAAGATGGGAGACTTGCTTTTCAAAGAAATTTTAGAAAATATACCATGTGAGTATGTCATGGAGGCTAACTTAGCCAGCCTTTGGAAACTTACAATAAGTATTTGATATAGTTTAATACTTGAGACTCAGTTCTGGTATAAGAAAGTGTGTGTGTGTGTGTTTATTAATAAGGGAAAAACAATTGCCTGGGATTATTACTTTCCTAATAATTTAGGAAATTATGAACATAATAACATATGCACTGGCTCGATTTGGGAGATTTTTAGTTTAAAAGATCCTTCTCTGAAGTGTGCAGTCCTTGACTGCTCCTCCTCTTCCTCTTCCATCCTTTCCTCCTCCATTTTTTTTTTTTTTTTTTTTTTTTTTTTTTTTTTTTTTTTTGTTTTAAGACAAGGTCTCACTATGTAGCCAAGGCTGTCCTGGAACTCAGAATGTAGATAAGACTGGCCTCAAACTCAACAGACACCCCTCTGCCTTTGCTTCCTGAGTGCTGGCATTAATTTTCTTTTTCTTTTAAGAAGGTTATCAGGGTTTTCTCTGCATTTTTTCCCCCACCAGACAGTGTAGACAGCTGTCCTGGAACTCACTCTGTAGGCCATGCTGGCCTTGAACTTGATATCCGACTGCCTCTGCCTCCTGGAGAATGCTCTCTTTAAAGGCGCGCACCACGACCACCTGGCAACAGTGCAGTTCTTAAATGAAGAGGAAATTTTTCTATGGAAATACCGGATAGTCTCTGTGTGTGAATGCATGTACATGTGGAGGCAGAGGTTGATAGTAGGCATTTTCCTCAATTTCTCTGCCTTATTTTTTGGAAACAGAATTTCTCATTGAGCCTTCAGATTCAACTAGATTGGCTGGTCAGGAAGTCCCTGAGATACCCCTGTCTCTGCCTCCCCCCTGGGATTACAGTTGCTTGTTACCCTGGCAGGGTACTGGGGACTGAACACCCAGTTTGGTGCTTTATTTGGGTACTAAGTATCAGATTGAGACCTTCCTGCTCTTGTGGCAACTGAGCCACCTCATCAGCATTAGTCATCTCAGTGACAAAACAATCTGTGTTTGGTCAGTGTTCATTACGAAATTGAAGAAATCTCACTTCTGATGTACTTAAAATTGAAATAGCTAATAAAGGTTGGTTATCTCTTATCCACAATACTTGGGACAGAAGTGTTTTACTTAGTAAGTTTTCTGGATTTTGGAATATCACATACAAACCGCAAAGCATTTCAGAAGTTCAGATTTGGTTGTTCTTGTGTCAGTCTTGGAAAAGAAATCATTAAAAGTAGCATTATATGAAAAAGCAGGGCCAGCTGTTGGTCGTGTGTGCCTTTAATCCCAGCATTGGAGATAGAGACAGGCAGATCTCTATAATAAGTTCAAGACCAGCCTGGTCTCCAGAGAGTTCCATGGCAGGGTTATGCAGAGAAACCCTGTCTCGACCCCCTGCCCCCCCCAAAAAAAAAAAGAAGAAAGAAAAGAAGAAAACAAACAAATGGTATAGAGAGAGATAGCACACTGATCTAGATTCCGGGAGGCTTTTGGGGGTCTAGAAAAAGTATTTTTCATAGATTACTTGAAAGGTTATGTGCCTTTCAGTTTTTCAAGTGTATAGAAACAAAAATTTTAAGAAGATTCCCAGAGTATATAAAGCATGCTGGATTTAGTGGCACAGGTCTGTAATCCCAGTTACTCTGGAGACTGAGGCAGGGTTGTTGCTAGCTCATGGCTTATATAGGCTTTGGAGGAATTCAAAGATAGTCTGTGCAAACCAAATGACCCCCCGTCTGAAATAAATAAACAAATGAGGGCTGAGGATATAGCTTATTGGTAGACTGCTTGCCTAGTTTATATGAGGCCCTGGGTTCAGTCCCTTATGAACTGAACATACTTAATATATACATACTCGCACACATCCATAATATATACACACCTGTAAAGCCACTGAATTATTTTAGTTATTTTTCATAATATATGCATATTTAAGTAACGTGTAATAGTAAATGAGTAAATATTTTTGAAGTTTGTTTGTGTCAGGCGGTGGTAGCACATGCTAATCCCAGCACTTGGGAGGCAGAGGCAGGCGAATCTCTGAGTTTGAGCTAGCCTGAGCCAGCCTGGACTACAAGTGAGTTCTAGGACAACCAGGGCTACACAGAGAAACCCTGTCTTGAAAAACAAACAAGTTTGTTTGCTTATTGTGCTAGCCCAAGCTGGCTAGACCAAAACTCCTAAATGTTGGGATTTCAGGTATGAAGTTGCTATGCCTGGCTAAGTTTTAATTTTCAAATATTATAATTATCTGATGTGACTTATTCTTAGAGTCTTTTTGAGATTGTTAATAATTTGACTGCAGAAGTGTCTTAAGTGTAAGAATGCGTGTATGCTGTCATTTGGTGTAATAGCCACTAGCCACTGTGGGTATAGGCTGGGAAATTGAATTTTGAAAGTTCTTTATATTGATAACATGCTGACATGGAAATATTTTGGATGTATTAGGATGTTAAACAAAAGGTATTAATTTCAGTTGGGGATGTAGCTCAATGGTCAATAACCCCCCCCAAAGTATTAATACCACCTTTGTACTTTTTAAAATGTGGCTATGAGAAAAAATTTTAATTGTGGCTTGAATTTAATTGGCCAACTTTGGCTTGAAGAGTAATTTTAACTGTCTTTTTATACTACAAAGCTATATTGGCTTAAGGTCAAGTGAGACAGATGTTAAAGTCCGACCCTCTCCTTCATTGCAGTGGTTTGTGGCTTGCTCTGTCCCTATTGGAGCTCTGGGTTCTTAGAGGATGTGGTCCGTCAGTGCAGAACTTGAGTGATGTCCTTGGAAATAATAGTTTCTGGCGCTGTGTTTAGGAGAAAACCGCTAACACCTAATGAAGTATTTCTCATGTTTCTATTGCTCTCAAACTCCATTGCTAGTAAAGTTTATTTCTGACTTAGGAACACTGTTATGAACTAGATCCATTGCCAGCGTTCTTTTATGCAAAGCTGGGAGGTATGCCTCTTGTCAGACTTAATTACCAAGTTTGGTATTTTGTAACAGCTGTTGAGAGTCTGGAGCAATGTAATACAAACTGCAGCTGATTAGAGATGGCGATGGAGCGGGCATATTTACCCGCAGTAAATGGCAGCACACACCACGTTCATTGATGACGTTGTCATCAGAAGGAAATAGTTTTTGAAATGTATTTGATACATTATGTCAAGGAGGCTTGGCTAGGAGTTCAACTGCTAGAAAATGAGACCTGGCAAATTACTTTCTAGTTTGTTTCTGTTTTTAAACTGAGTTGCTTATTTTCTACTATAAATTTCATGCATGTCCAGAAAGTAGTAAGAAGGAATTTTATTAAATGTTGCTTTTAGTTTGCTTACTTTGCTTGCGAGGCACTGTTAGATTGATATTTATATCTATAGAAATATGTACTTTTAATTTTTTAAATTATTGAGCTGAATAAAACAGCACTGAAGATTTTAACATTTCAGAAATGGAGAGGTATTAAAGTCCCGCTATCAAAGATTGATTGTTTTAGAAAATCACCTCTTAGGTCAGCAAAAATATAGACACTCCTCACGTTATAAAATGGGTAAAATATTCTGGAACTAGACTTTTCGAGTTTTATTGGTGTTTTGCATGAGCTTCAGATGAACCTGGTAAGTTCCTAAAATAGAAAGCACCGCTCTCTTTAGCAAGCCGTTAGATTACGGAGTAATGTGATTATTCTACATTTGCATTTGGGTTTGATGGTGCTCTGAATGGGAAGCTGCAGAGGCAGAAGGAGGCTCTGTTCACACATGTAACTCGGATCTGCAGCACAGCACTGGGCACATGAGACATGTTCAACTGATACGGCCTGACTATACTTAAAAACCTGGATCTTCTAGTTGGTAGCTTACAAATTATGGATAAAGTGCTAGTAAAATACTTTTGGGTTATAATTTGTTAAATTTTGGAAGACATGCTTGAGGTCAGAAATAGAAGAAAATATACTTTAAAAAAACTAATTGAATTGGGTGTGGTAGTAAACCCCTGAAATTCCAGCACTTATAGGGATCATACGCAGGAGAATGGGGTGGGGGGTTTCAAGATTTCTGTCATGTCTAGAGTTCAGGCCAGCCTAAACTACATGACACTCCCATCTGCAGAACAAACCAGAACAGAATAAAGATTAATTTGTAGTAACATGAACTTTACATGAAATAACGGTTTTCAAAATGTACCTCAAGCTACTTAAGAATTTAGGGCATACAGTATGTGGCTGTTAGGCAAGTATTTCTGTAGTTGTTGTTTATACCTTAATTATTTTAAAATCTGTAATTTTATTGCCCTATGACTATTAAATACTTGAAGCTATAATTGTAGTACCATACAGTTTTTAGAGTATATCTTCATAATATTACATAAGGAATTAGCTTACCCAGGATAGTTTATTAATAGCACCTAAGACAACAGTTAAATTACAACACCAATCCTGCTTTAAAGAGAATGGCTCCCAGGTTGATGTTTAAAACCTGAGAATTTTCCTTCTGAGGGTTGTTAGTGTCTGTGAGTCTTATAGGGGCCCTGTGAAAAGTGCACTTAAGAAGGGTGGTGTCTTTTCAACTTAATGCGAAGTTTTTAAAGCTGGACTAGAAGGCGAGTGAATCCTTTGCCTCACTGAAGCTGCAGATAAGAGTAAGCAGGGTCACCTAAAGATAGATTTACTTAGAGGTGTGGCTGCCTCTCCGGGTTCATTTAGCTTTGAGCAGATTTCCATAAATGGAAAGAGCAGCTGGAGAGATCCGAGTACCTTGCTTGAGAGTGTGGACGGTGTGTAACAGGTGCTGAAACAGGCTGGAAGTTTTACAAGTGCTTGCCAAATGACTTTGTTTTTAAATGCTGAGGTTTTAGCATTTGGTGAATTTGGAGGCACTAACAGATTTTCTTTTTTACAGTTAAAAGTTTCTTGAGACAGGCTTTAGAAGATTCATGTCTGTACTTGTGAATTTGTCAAGGCTTTATGAAACTGTGTGAACAGTCACAAAAGCTCCTTAAAGGAGAATATCTTCAGAAAAACAGTCAAATTAAAATTTATTATTTGTTTCAGGACATCTAATTAAATAAATTATTCAGCATATAAATAAGTCAGATTGTGAAATAAATGTACGACTAAGGTAATGATGAGTTCTTGACAATTCTGTAAAATCATAGGATTATTTTTAACTTGATACATAAAAGAAATGCCATGTGTTATATGGAAAACCTAGGTTATATGCACTGCTTAGAGGTGGAGCACTCCCCTCGCAATGTGGGAGGTGCTGGGGTTTAGTCCTCAACATCTCAAAACTAAACAAAACTAGTTGTGAATGCAAAGCTTCCAATTTTACAGGAATGAGAAGTCATCGTACTGAATTCTTATTTCATGCCACACACTGTATGTGGTTTCCACAGCTATTTGTGGAAGGCGTCCTGCTTTATTAAAAGTGGAAACTGAGGCATCAGAGAGTAAGGGCCTTAGTGGCAGAGACTGAGAACCCAGACTGTTAGACCTGACCTGAAAGTGCAAACCTCTGAGTATTTCACTGTTTCACAAGTCATTTGATAGCAAAGCATGAACGACGTGTAAGAGAGCTAGGAAGAGGTGTTCAATCAGGGACGGCTTCTGGTAAGAACATCCGTCTCTTCACCCTGCAGCTACATATGTACATTTCTTAGGGAAAACCTAGTGAAGCCCACTGAAATTTTGAAAAGAACAACATTATTGTGAAAAGTTATCAAGTGTTGTGACAGAAAGAATACCTTGCCTGGAGATTGTTCACTCACAGGAAACTATAAAAATTGAAGCAATTCATTAGGCTAACTTAGAAAAAAGTGTTTCTACCTGATTTCTGTTGACCATATTATTCCAGTTTAGAAACAACACATCCGATTACATAATTGGCCTACAGAGTTGTTCTCTCTGTTCCTGACCCTTGTGGATGATTCTCACAGTTAATTTTGATCTAAAATGGATGCAATTTTCATATTTCAAGGTCCGTCCTTCCTTCCTTCCTTCCTTCCTTCCTTCCTTCCTTCCTTCCTTCCTTCCTTCCTTCCTTCCTTCCTTTTTGGTTTTTCGAGACAGGGTTTCTCTGTAGCTTTGAAGCCTGTCTTGGAACTAGCTCTTGTAGACCAGGCTAGCCTCGAACTCACAGAGATCCGCTTGCCTCTGCCTCCCGAGTGCTGGAATTAAAGGTGTGCGCCACCACTGCCCGGTGAGTTTCTTTCTTTGTTGTTTTTTGGGTAAGATGAGGAACTTCTCACTAATTTGTAATTAGCTTCATTGGGTTTTTAGTTTTGAGATAGGGTCTGCCTATATATAGCCCAGGGTAGCTCAAACTCCTTTCCCTGCCTGAACCTTCCAAGTACTGGGATTATAAGAATGCGACACTATACCTTGCTCATTGGTTGCTTTTAAAATCAACATTCACTTTAAAGAGCATAAACATAAACTTTAATATTATTTATTATTTTAGTAAGTAGTTAATGAGTGAATACTCATGGCTTATGTAGAATTGTTCCTTTTTCCCCCCACAGTGGAAGCCTCAGTTCATAGCAGTAATGCACACTGTACAGATAAGACAATTGAAGCTGCTGAAGCCCTGCTTCATATGGAATCTCCTACCTGCTTGAGGGATTCAAGAAGTCCTGGTATGTCAACTGTTTATCACATCATTTCCTGTTAGAGTGAAGACTTGAGTGCACAGCAGATATTGCTGGAGTTCTTCAAGATCTATGCATAAATACCTGATATCAGTAACTGATATTAAAGGCTCTCAAATTTATCCCCAAAATAATTAATGTCCTAATAAATAATGCAGAAAGTACCCATAAATAGTTGTATATGTATAATGTTTATTTTCTTGATTCTGGTAAATTGTAGGTAGTTGTAGCCCTTAAGAGTAGAACCAGTTGGACCATTTGCTTCCTATAGCCTTTCAGTCTGTTACTCACTGATCAACAGGCAGTAACTACATGGAACTGGCATGGTAGAGCAGGAAAGGAATTATCTTATATACCTTTCAGCTTGTGAAATAAGGTTCCTTTTTTCCTTGTAGATTGACTTTAATAGTGGTGTTATATTAGTTTGATTTTTGTCCTAATTTTAATTCATTGTGCAGGAATTACAGTTAGGCTAACAGCAGCCAATTTTAAAAGGTTACTTTATGTGTATAGGTGTTTGCCTGCATGCATGTCTGCATGTGTGCATGTCTGATGTCCATGGGTGCCAGAAGAGGGGTTCAGATCCTCTGGGACTAGAGTTAAATAGAGATAGTTGTGAACTGTCATTTAGATGTTGGGAATTGTATTCCAGTCCTGAAAGGGCAGTCAGTGTTCTTAAAAACACTTAGCCATTTTTCATTTTTCCTACAATCATATTTTTAGTTAGCTTAAATCCAATGCATTCTTCAAGGTTATGAGAAGTAAACGGTGGCTTTGCTGGGTAGCATATTGATCCATGTTAGGAGACAGTATCTGGATCGACTAATTTGAAATAGAAGTGTGGTATCCTGGTTATTCATGTATGTGTGATGGGAGTTGAAACAACACATTATGTAGTAGAATACCAGATAGCAATCTGTATGTACTATTTTAGTGATTTACAATAATATTTAGTGACTGTCCTAAATTGAAGTTAGTCCCTTTTTCATATTTTAAAATGAAAAAAGTATATACTTTGTACTGAACATACATTTATTTTTACATTTTGTATCATGTCCTTGTATCCCCAGTTAATAAATAATGGTAGATATGTACAATGGAAGTAATTATTTAAGGACCATTATTTTTAAATTTTGTCAAAATAATGTAAAATGTTGCTATAGTTAACCTATAAGTTTAAAGGGAGTTGGAGAGATGGCTCAGGTTAAGAGCACTGTGTACTCTTGCAGAGGACCTGGGTTTGGTTTCCACACCCACATGGTAACTCCAGTTCTAGAGGATCTGATGCCCCCTTCTGGCTTCTGTAAGCATTAGGCATACAAGTGCACAACCATGCCAGCAAAACATCCATACACATAAAATAAAAATAAATCTTTAAAAAGTACCTAAAAGTATGAAAAAGAGGTTGACTTCATAACTGTCAAGGTGATTGTTCTTGTATATTTTAGATCGTTTTGGATATTCAGTTATTTGATTTCTTCAGGCATAAGTTCTTAATCTTACTTTGAATAATTCTTCTGTAAACCTTGCCTCTTCTAAATATTGAACTTTCCACATAGGAAACTATAATAGGGGTGGGAAATTTTAATTTTTCAACTTTTTTTTATAGTGGAAGTGTTTGTCCCTCCTTGTATATCAACTCCAGAGTTCATCCATGCTGCGATGAGGCCAGATGTCATTACAGAGACTGTAGTGGAGGTGTCAACGGAAGAGTCTGAACCAATGGATGCCTCACCTATTCCCACTTCACCAGATAGCCACGAACCAATGAAAAAGAAAAAAGGTAGAGTATCTTTATCAAATGAGAAGTCTTTCCCATCTTATCTCTTGTTGTTTTTGTTTTTTTGTTTTTTGTTTTTTTATTTTCGAGACAAGGTTTCTCTGTAGCTTTGGTGCCTGTCCTGGAACTAGTTTTTGTAGACCAGGCTGGCCTCGAACTCACAGTTCCACCTGCCTCTGCCTCCTAAGTTCTGGAATTAAATGCGTGCGCCACCACCGCCCAGTGGTTTTGGTTTGTTTTGTTCTTTGAAACAGGGTTTCTCTGTGTAGCCCTGTCTGTCCTGGAACTCACTCTGTAGACCAAGATGGCCTTGAACTCAAAGCAATCAGACTTGCCTCTGTATTGAGTATTGGGATTAAAGTTATGTTCCACCACTACGTGGCAGATTAATGTTATTTTAACTAGACTCAGGAATAAGCAAATTGAGATGTGCTTTAATATTAATATTGTTTAAAGATGTTTGTGGCCAAGCCTGGTAATGCTTACCTATAATCACCATTAGTTGGAGACTGAAGCAGAAGGATCTAGTATTCAAGGTCAGTGAGCCACCATCCATTAATAAAAATAATTCCCCCAATTGCTGAGACATACACATACACCACAGCGATAGAACACTTTCTTGGCATGTTCAGTACCATGGGTCCTGTCCCCTGTATTGCTCATCACAAACACCCTCAAAAAGGTGTTTGCATTTAAGGGCTAAAGGTGCAGGAGCTGGGTCCCCAAAAGAGCAAAAGTCCCTACATTGTAAACTCTTTAGAGGAATTTGCTTATTACATCAAACTTGGATTTTTGAATTATTGTTCTGGGAGAATGTCTTATTTATATATAGCTCAAGCTATCCTTGAAATTATCATTCTCCTGCCTTGGCCTCACCAGTATTGAGATGATTGCAAGCAGGTGCTACTGTAGGCAGCCTGCTGATTAATACACATGCACACATACACACACACACACACACCAAAACTACCAAGTAATATGCAGTCTTATGTTTTCTTCCTTTTGTGGACAGTGTTTTAAAAAACCAAGGCAGCTATGGTGTGACATGCTGGTGGGCAATTTTTTCTTTTTACTGAAAATTGGTTTTTCATATATTTTGATTTTTTTCCCTCCCCCAATGCCTCCCAGATCCTCCCTGTCTCCCTACCAATCCAATTTCATTCTTTTTCCAAAAAAAAAAAAACTCAAACCAAACCAATCAAAAAATAACAAAACAAAAAGCTCTCAAAAAAAAAAAGTCTGTCTTGTGGCCACCTCTCCCTGAGCCTGCGTGGGCCTATCTTAGACTGTGGTTGATATAGAATTTCACAAGGACTATGGATCTTTTTCTTTTAAGCCAAATACTTTCTCCATTGTTTCATCCTCTTACCGTTCTTGGCTTTTCCCCTTCCTTCCCAACTCTGCACCCTCTTTCCTTGTGCTGCTACCTCCTCATACTATTTTCTTCTCTTCCTTCTTTCTTCCCCTGATTTCCCATACAGACCCACCTGCTTCTGCTCCTCCCTCCCCAAGTGCTGGGATTTTTCCTTTCTTTAAAAAACAAAGGGTGGGGACTGGATACATGGCCTAGCAGTTAAGAACACTGGTTCGTCTTCTAGATTCTGTTCCCAGCACTCACATGACGGTTTACGGCTGTCTGTAAATCTATTTCCAGAGGATCTGATGCCCAGTTTCATGGGTTTTGATGCCCTCTTCTGGGTACCAGACATGCAAAGTGGTATACAGACATACATGCAGGCAAAACGTCTGTACATGTTAAACATACGAACACAAACATCTAAGATTCCCAGTAGTAGGATTCCTAGTAGTAGGTGACAGGAAGAGTCCACTTTTTAAGCCTCATCTCAGTGGGTAAATTGTAAGGGGCCAGCACACCTGCCACTGTAGGAGGTTCTTCTGTATTTGTGTTGCTTTCATTGGTGAATAAAGAAACTGCCTTGGCCTTTTGATAGGGCAGAAATCAGGTAGGCAGAGTAGACAGAACGAAATGCTGGGAAGAAGGTAGTGTGGCAGACGCCATGAAACTCCTGTCTGAGATGGACACTGGTTAGGAATCTTTCCTGGTAAGCAACAACCTCATGGTGCTATACAGATTATTAAAAATGGTTTAAATCAAGATGTGAGAGTTAGCCAATAAGAGGCTAAAACTAATGGTTCAGGCAGTGTTTAAATGAATACAGTTTCTGTGTAATTATTTTGGTGATTAAGCTAGCCGGGCGCCGGGAATGTGGCCCGCTTGCCTTATACTACATGCCACATCTAAGGAGATGGGAATACAATGCATTTGTCTTCTACTGTCAAGGGTAAAATTTGAAAGAAACTAAATCTTTAGTTAAGAACTTGTATTACTATCTTATTGTTGTGATAAAACCCCATGACCAGGGCAACTTGCAGAAGGAAGGGTTTATTTGACTTACAGCTCCAGAGGGAGAAGAGTCTGTCATGTGGGAAACATGGCCACAGCACTCATCTAGTTACACTTCCTTCATTTGTTGTTTGCATTTTAGAGTAAAATAACACACTGCCTTCCATTATACAATTCAGACAGAGATGGCAAGAGATTAAATATGTCTTAAAAGTACAACATATTCTGTTACTCACTACCCACTAAAATCCTTTGGCATAAAAAATGAAAAATAATTAAAACAACAAAAAGACAGATAATCCAATCACTCACTGCTGGGCAAATGAACAGATATTGCTCAGAAGTACAAATTGCCAGTGTATACATGTGAAAATACATCTTTACCCCCCAGGGAAATGCAGGTGAAGATACATTTGCTGTTCCCTTTCACCCAACTCAGAATGGCTGCCGCCAAGAGGACTAAGTGGGCATGGTGCTCATTCCTGTGATCCTAGCACATAGGAGGCCAGGAAAGGACTGTTGAAAGTTGAGTTGCCTGAGGTGCATTGTAAAACCCTATTTGGGTGGCTAGTTTGGTCTACAGAGTGTGTTCCAGGCACCTAGAGCACAGAGAGACCTGTCTCAAAAACAAACAAACCAAACAAATAAGCAAAAACCAAGCAGGGCAGTGGTGCCACATGCCTTTAATAAGAGGTGGAGGGAGATGAATCTCTGGGTTTGATGCTAAACTGGTCTACATAATGAGTTCTAGGACACCCAGGGCTTCACAGAGAAACCCCGTCTTGAAAAACCAAAAAAAGAAAAAAAAAAATCAAAAACAAAGACAAGGGCTGGTGGGGACCTGCAAGCAAGCCTCACAGTCTGAGTTCAGTCCCTTGGGCCCACATGGTAGAAGGAGAGACCTGATTTCTGCATATTGATCTCTGATGTCCATGTGCATGTGTTACACTGTGTTGAGGATACACAAAAAACAACAAAAATACCACCATCTCAACAAACAAAAAAATGCAGCACCTCCTACTAAGAATGGGCCACTGGTGAGTAGGGGAATGAAACACTTTTGCACTATTGGTAGTAATGTAAATTATGGGGTTCCTCAAAAAGTTGAAAATAGAACTTACAGTATGTTCCAACTATACCAACCATATATACACGAAGGAATCTTAAGTCAGCATACAATATATAATGAATCTTAGTTTTGTCATGATTTATAGTAGCCAAGTTATAGAATCTAGGTACCTATCAGCAGATGAATGAAAAAATAAAATGTGATTGTGTGTGAGAGAGAGAGAAAGAGAAAGAGAGAAAGTGAGTGAGTGAGTGTGTGTGTGTCTTAGGGTTTCTATTGCTGTGAGGTGTAGTAGACTTTCCAGGACTGTCAGCCCCCAAATCATGACATGGAGATTTATTATTAATTATGAATGCTTGGCCTTAGCTTAGAATTGTTTCTAGTTGTTTTTGTGTGTTTGTTTGTTGGTTTGTTTTAGTTTAAATTAACCCATTTGTTAATCTATGTGCTGCCCTGAGACTTGTTTGCTTCATCTACTTACTGTCCACCCTGATTTCCAGCTTCCTTTGTGTCTGGCTCCCTTTATCTCTCTGCCTAACAGCCCTTGCCTATCCCTCCTCTGTCTAGCTGTTGGCTGGTTAGCTTTTTCTTAGACCAATCAAGTGCCTTAGGCAGGTAAGGCAAAGCAGCAACACATCTTTACATAGTTACATATCTTTATATAGTTAAACAATTATTCTGCAACACAGACAAATGCAACACATCTTTACATAGTTAAACAAGTATTCTGGCCGGGCAGTGGTGGCGCACGCCTTTAATCCCAGCACTCAGGAGGCAGAGGCAGGCAGATCTCTGTGAGTTCTAGGCCAGCCTGGTCTACAGAGCTAGTTCCAGGACAGGCTCCAAAACCACAGAGAAACCCTGTCTGAAAAAAACAAAAATACCCCAAGTATTCTGCTCAGTGAAGAGATACTGACCACAGCAACTCTTTTAAAAGAAAACATTTAATTGTGTTGGCTTACTGTTCAGTGCTCCAGTCCATTATCATCATGTTGGGGAGCATGGCAGCATTTAGGTGGACATGGTGCTGGCTTCATCTTGATCAACAAGTCTACTTGTTGCAAGTCTACTTGCAACAGCAAGTAGACTCAGATACTGGGCCATATCTTGAGCATAGGCAGTTTCAAAGCCTGTCCCCATGGTGACACACTTCTTCTAATAAAGCCACACCTAAAAAAATGCACAAAATAACATCACCAACATTATCTCTTAATGTAAATGAACTCAACTCACCCATAAAAAGGCACAGGCTAACGGATTGGATATGAAAACAGAACCCATCCCCTTATGCATACAAGAAACGCATCTCAACCTCAAAGACAGATATCATCTCAAAGTAAAAGATTGGGAAAAAATATACCAATCAAATGGTCCTCAGAAACAAGCAGGTGTAGCTATCCTCATATCTAACAAAATAGACTTCAAGCTAAAATCAGTCAAAAGAGACAAAGAAGGACATTTCATATTAGTCACAGGGAAAATCCATCAAGGGGAAATTTCAATATTGAACATCTGTGCTCCAAATACAAGGGCACCTTCATATGTCAAAGAAACACTTCAAAAGCTTAAATCATATATTAAACCCCACACACTGATAGTGGGAGATTTCAACACTCCCACCACTGGACAGGTCAATCAGACAAAAAATGAACAGAGAAATAAGAGAATTTACAGATGTTATGACTTAAATGGACTTAACAGACATCTATAGAATATTCCATCCAAACAGAAAAGAATATACCTTCTTCTCAGCACCTCATGGAACCTTCTCAAAAATTCACCACATACTCGGTAACAAAACAAACCTCAACAAATACAAAAAAATTGGAATAACGCAATGTACCTTATCAGATCACCATGCTATAAAACTAGAAGTCAACAGCAATACCAATACCATAAAGAAGCTGGAAAAATCTCACACTAGTGAATTAACAGAACAATTGAAAACTTTAGAACAAAAAGAAGCAAACTCACCTAAGAACTAGAGGGCAGGAAATAATCAAACTGAGAGCTGAAATCAACAAAATAGAAACAAAGAAAACAATACAAAGAATCAATGAGACAAAGAGTTGGTTCTTTGAGGAAATCAACAAA